>PVJA010001013.1:0-139255 GCA_004027025.1 Myocastor coypus
CTTCTTCTTCTTCTTCTTCTTCTTCTTCTTCTTCTTCTTCTTCTTCTTCTTCTTCTTCCTCTTCCTCTTCCTCTTCCTCTTCCTCTTCCTCTTCCTCTTCCTCTTCCTCTTCCTCTTCCTCTTCCTCTTCTTCTTCTTCTTCTTCTTCTTCTTCTTCTTCTTCTTCTTCTTCTTCTTCTTCTTCTTCTTCTTCTTCTTCCTTCTTCTGTATTTTTAGGGAAGGGTTTACAGAGACAGAGTGTTTAGGGTCTCACTACTAGATCTAGATTGGACTTTTAGTGATGCAACTGTTTACAGCCTCCCAAGATCTGGGGTTACAGGTATGCGCCACTATTCCCAGTCTCAATTGCTGTCTCAGCACACCCCAGGTGCAGGGCTGACATAGCAGGCCTGGGGATCAAACCTCTGCCCCTGCACCTGTTTGCAGACACTTTAACCTGCTGAGTTATTTGGCAGGCCTTCCAACTTTTAATATACATCCTGCACAAAACCCTGCATGTCAGAGTTTGTCTTCAGGGACGATGGAATGAGATGATGGTAGAAGGATCTGAGAAAGATGCACTAAACATTTTTTGCATTTTAGCACCAGATTGAGCACAGATAAGCTGACCTAAGTGGACAAAGGTGATGGCTGTATACAGTTCTAATGTTTGAGTCACTCAAAACAAAATTGATTTTTGAAAAGTTATTTGGAAAAAAAATGGTCCTTTATTTCTTGATATTTGAGGAGATCTATCTATCTATCTATCTATCTATCTATCTATCTATCTATCTATCTATTTATCTATTATTTATCTATCTATCTGTCTATCTATCTATCTATCATCTGTCTGTCTGTCTGTCTGTCTATCTAATCTATCTATCATCTATCTAATATATTATCTAACAGTGAAGCTGATCTACCTTTAGATTTGCAGCTAGCTTTTGGGAATGTACCAGAATGCTCTACTCATAAGATTTCTTTGGGGATGAAATGAGATAATACACATAAAGCACTCCATGCCATGTCCACAGTAAGGGACATATACCAACAGTCTCAGTTACTCTTTTTCTGTTTCTGGGACAAAATACCAAGCACCCAAAATGAAGGAAAAAAGGCTTATTTAGCTCACAGTCAATGAAATTTCAGTCTGTACTCAGCAAACTCCAAAGCAGAGTGGCACACTGTAGAGAGCCAAAGGAGTAGCAGCAGCTCAGAGTGACAAGCTTCTCTCCCCTCTTTACACTGTAATTCAGAGTATCTGCCACAGGGCACTCATACTCATAATCCCAGCACTGGACCAAGAATCAGTCACAAACTCCAGAAGCTACCCTATGACTGCATGAGGCTTTGGAAGGATAACTCGACACAATTCGTAACATTGTGCCCCTGCACCCCAAAGACTCATGTATATTCTTTTATGCAAAAGACATTTTATTCCATCTCCAAGAGTGGCCAAAATCATAATAATTTCAGCATTGCTGAAGTCTCCTCCAAGATCAAAAGCAAACTTTACCTGTACAAATGAAAAAGTTAAATACTTCCAACATTGAATGACATGAGGCAAACATTACCATTCCAAAAGGTACAAATATCATGGAAACACAAAGAATTGGGACTAATACAAGTCCAACATTCAGCGAAGCAAATATTTAATCCTGTGGTTCTATGATGAGCCTTACATGGCTCTGCCCCTATAGCACTTTCGGTGGTAGCTCAATGAAGGGGAATGAAACTCCCAAACTGAAATGTACCTGGGATGAGTTCCTGTTCTCTAAAACTGAAGAATGAATTTTAGGGGCAAATGGAGATAGTGAACAGAGCATATTTATTGAGGGAAAGAAAGTTTACATGAAAGAGAGGGACAGGAGGGGGTCCCCAGTGGGTGCTACCCCAGAAGCTGTCTCTTCCAGGGAATTTTATAGAAGAAATCCATGCGGTTTTTGTAGGCATTCTGAAATCTAGGTGGGAGCCTTCTTAATCTTAGAACTCCTGTGTTCTGCAAGTACCTAAAACCAGTGTCATGAAGATGACGCTAAGGTCTGCTGTCAGCTGGAGCAGTAGGCAGACTTCCTTTTTCTTGGCTGTAGGGGTTGAGTGCCTGCATTGCTGAGCACTCTGACCCTGATTCTGAGGAATAAATTCTCCATGCCAGTGCTATTCTGAAACATGGTGCTCTCTGGCTTCCCCTAAACACAAAGTCCCTTTCCTTTGCAATTCTGAAGCTGAAAATGGTAGAGACCTGCTACATTTGGTAATGTTGCAGACCATTCTTTCAATTATCTTATTCTTTTTCCACAACAGATATCCTCACAGCTCTATCTTTGCATTCCACAGATTTATTGGAGCTTCCATTGTGGCCAAACTCACATTTTAAATCATCCTGCTGGAATCTTTGCTCTTGATTTTCCAACAATAGCAGTGCCTCTGCCTCAATATTCAACTGGTTTAACATTTCTTTTGAAAGATTAATCAGTTTAACATGTTTAATCTCAATCTCAGGCCATCTTTGAGTGCAAGCAAAATTCGGACAAATTTATTGCAAAGCCATAACACAAATGGTCTAAAGTCCAGTAACCAATACAGTTCTTTTCCCAGAAAAAACCTCCTCAGCCTCGTCTTTACGGGAAGGCTTTTTATCAGCATTATGGCCTTCTGAGCTCTGACTGAATCTCTCATACAGAACTGAAACTCTTCTAGTGCTTCTCTTACAGCCATTGACTCTGAACCTTTCCTTTTTCTTCCCATAAGCTGTTCCATAAAGCTTGTAATCCATATGGTCAATTTTAGCCATACCGATGACTCCACTCTTAGAACCAAATTCTGTCTCAGTTGCTCTTTTTCATTGTTGGGGCAAAATATCCAACAGCCAACATGAAGGAAGGAAAGGTTTATAGTCAGCGGAGGTTTCAGTGCATACTCAGGTGGTGTCAATGCAGAATGGCATATGGCACAGAGAGTAAACATTCATGGTGGTGGCAAAGATCAAGAGAACAAAAGGAGTAGCAGCAATTCAGGCAGCTAGCTCATTCTCTCTCCTCCTCACACTGTGTTGCAGAGTATCTGCCCCAGGACATTCAAACCCATAATCCCAGCTTTGGATCAAGAATCAATCACAAACTTCAGAAGCTGCCCTCTGACTGCATGAGGCTTTGGGGGGAGGGGCAACTAGACACAAATCATAGCACCAACCTTTCCTGAAATTGTTTATTCAGTAAAGGTGACAACTCTGTACACTGCAGTGTTTGTGGTTACAGAGAAAATGTTATACCAAAACCAGACTCTGTCCAACCCCTCATGGAGCTTATAGTTTTATAGACAGTAAATAAGCATGCAAGTAGGAGTATTAGAGAATCTTCTAGGTGATAGGAAGATGGAAACATTTGGCTGGGAAGAAATGAAGATGTTCCTTTGATTACATGAGGCAGGAAAACATTTCTAAGATTTTCTATAGGTTCACATCCCAGATGCAACATCCAACTGTGTGCAGAAGCTGGAAGTGTGCTTTTGACAGAACTAATAGTAAGAAAAAAAAACTTCCTATATTTGAGCCACTCTTGAGAGGAGAATCAAGATAAACAAAGGAGAATACGATTGAGATGAAAGCAAATACCAGTTTGTCTTGGGCCTTACAGACTCGGTGGAAGATGTTGCTCCTTATTTGAGGCTGATGGGAAAGTGTTAAAGAATTTTATGGTCAGCTACAAAAATGACAAAAACAAGTTGGGGCCAGAAGCAGTGCAGTGAGAAAAAGAAGCAGGCAGCCTGGACTAGTGTGGCTGTAGAGAGGGAGTGTGACAGGTCCAAGGCCTGTGTTAGGAGATGAAAGTAGCTACTTTTTCAGCTAACATGGTCATGGTTATTATACTGTGAGCTGTGTGGCTTTTAGTTCGTATGTATTTTGATTAAAAATTGCAATTTTTAAAGCACAGTTTATTAATATTTTCCTTTATTTTCTTTTATCTTTGCCATGATGACTCCAAAGGTCTTTCCTTAACAAAGTTTAATCCATATTTACCTGTATTTGCTGCAATACTTTCATATTTTTAGTTGACTTACATTTATAAGTTTAGTATTCTTGAATGCATTTTGATGAATAAAAGATACAATAATGTAACTTTAATTTTGTAAATGTATTTAGCAAGGATCGACAGGGTCTATCAGGTCTCACTACGTAGATCAGATTCTCGGTGATCTTCCTGCTTTCAGTCTCCCATGCACTGGGATTGCAGGCACATGCCACCATGAGCAGCCTTAATCACTGTCTCAGCACTCCCTGGCCAGTATGGCACCATGGGGATCGAACCCTGCTCCCTGCATCTGCCTAGGCAGGCACTTTAATCCACTGAATTATCTGACAGGCTCTGTAACTTTAAATTAAAACATTGTGCTCCCGTTTATTGAGCAATGTACCATTAGGGACAAGTAGTAAGATGATAGTTAAAATGTCTTGATTCTGGGCAAGGTGGTCATTAAACAGACAAACATATTTTACCTTCTGCAATGAAGCCATACTGCTTGGAGAATAAATGTTTGGATGATGACTCTCAGTGAAAAAGAGAATGTATCGTTCCTATGAGTCAGGGTACATGGCAAACAGGGTGAATTAGTTCTGTGCATGTTCTCCCTGAAATTCAGTCTGCAATGCACTCCCCTTGCTAGAACTTTGTTCGTCATCTCGTTCCTGGGTCTGACATTTATAAATCGTTTTGAATTGCTAGTTAATTTTCCATGAGCATTTGTTCCACTTCACCAACACTCCAAATATTTAATCATGTCTATCCTTTCCTCTAGTCAGGCTCCCTGTAGTTAAGCAGCTCAGAGTCATCAGGAACAAGCAGAAATGAGTAGGAACATGACACGATCATCTGAGTTTTGTCTATTTGCTATAGTTTTGACATAATTGGGATATTTCAGCCCAACTTGTACCTCTTAAGTTAAATTGATGAATATCTTCTTTGCTATCATGTGCATAATCTCCTCTGGTATAACTATTCATTGAAGAAAATATCAAAATTACTTTGCTTAATGAAATTTTGTATTATTTCTAATACTTTTTACTATTATGTACTCTTTAAAAATTTTGAAAAAGTTGAAAAAGAAAATATAGCTGTTACTCTCTTTTTGCAAACTTGAAAAATGAACTTGGTGCACATTTCAAGTCATTTCTTATGTAGCCTTTGCCAACATTTTACACTTATTTTTCTACTCAATATTTTTTTGATAACTGGTGCCAGAAACAGAGAAAGATGCTGAAACAGGTAAAGACAAGCAGAATACTAAGATTTATAACTACAAGACAGAGAAAGTATACAAACAAACCAGTAAACCAACAGCACTGGGGTAGAGATGGATAATATGCCAGAATGACATGAGTTATGAGTATATCTTTGTGCCGATGCCAGCACCTTATCAAGAGCCACTTGCAATTAGAACACTTCTGGTATGCTTGATAGACTCATGTGAGCCTTCACCTAAGGTCTGAATCAAATTTCATATGACCAGGAGGCGTATTTGGAAAGATCAGTTTTATAGTGAGAAGGTTTTTGCATATATATATATATATATACATATATATATATATTTATTTATATATTAGTGATATTTATATATATAAATATACAAATATATTTATAAATATATAAATATATACATATATTTATTTATATATTGGTGATATATATATAAATATATATATAAATACATATATTTATATATATACATATATTTATTTTTTAAGAGTTAACTTGTAAAAATTATTGGAAAACTTTTAAATTTAAAACTTTGAATTTATCTTTTAAAAGCTTTAAACTCTAGAGTTCATTCAATAGTCTGGAAAACACTGATGTCATATGATCTTATCAACATACTGCTGTAGTAGCTACATTTCCATGGAAATAAGGAAAAATTGCTTGCTCTTTCACTTGATGTCACAGGGGCCTGTGTAGCAATAATTGCCGAGTCAGACATGGGGTTCTGGGGAGCTGAGACATCTATGCTCAGGCAGGAGTTCTCCAGGTCTGCTGGTTGGCGGAGGCAATGTGGTAAAACAGTTTCACCAGTGACTAATTCCTCTTGAAATCACTCTGCTGTATTCACACAACATTTTTTTTTAAATAAACCCTGAAGCTGATGAAGAGCTTTCAAACAAAAACAGTTTTCCTAAAGAATAAAAGATGTCCTCACATGCAATTTTGCAAGGAAAACAACAGAAACAAAGCTGTTCCTATCCTTGACGTCGATGCTGCTCAGTGAGGGCTGATGTGTACGGGTAATGCTGCAAGGTCGGCTGAGTAAGGCTTCAGAGATTACAGTCAAAGACGTGTTGTATTTTGTAAAAGTGGCAGGAGTGACTGATCTTAGGACCTTCACAGTGAGCAAGTCTCCAACCACCGTGATTATTCAAAAATAATTCAAGACAGAGTGTTGTGTGTATTTATCGCCCCCCGCCCCCACGTCAAAGCCTCAGACAGTCGTTGAGGCACAATTCTACAGTTTGTGATTAACTCATGATCCAAGGCTGGGATTATGGGTCTGAGTACAGCTACGGTGCTGGCTTCAGCCTGTTCTCAGGAACACACTCTTGGAAGGAAATGGCTGGGTGCTATTATCATGGTACTCTTGACCTTTCATTGTCTTGGAAATGTTTTTGAATGTTAGAAGTCTTCATAAATCAAAGTGTATGTGTACTTATTAAATGTGTATGAGAAGAAAAAATCATGCCACATATGTACTTAATTGTGTTGACAAGACTAAGCTGCCTAGAAAGCAGTTGACATATATGTCAGGATCTCTTCAGCCTCTTGTGACTCCTCCACCTGAAGGGTTTAGTCAGGAACATGTGAAAACATTTTCTTCTTTGTGGTTAACATTGTGCATCTATTTATAGCACAACTTGAAAAACACTAAAATGTCCAGTATTATAAGGCTAATAATTAGGATGCATACATAAGATGAGACGCTTTGAAAATATCCTGTTGTATAACATTTTTTCATAGTGTAGAAATGTATTATTTTAATCATTGTTAGGTATTGTAAGTAGGGCTCTGATGAAGGGCACACAGGGGCCTCCTGAGTCCCACCTTGCAAAAACAAGGAGTGATTGCCACTTGCACAGAATAATAAGTTAAATAAATGCACAGATGTTTTGGTGAATGCATGTGCACAGACACAGACAAATAGTTATAGAAACACATTTATTATAAATATATCACCTACCTATCTTTTAAGGATCAGGTGGTTAAAGCTTTTGTATCATTTTTAGTTTCCTCCTTGTGCTTCTGTATATGTTTCAAAACAGATAATAGATAACATTGCTTAATTAGGAAAATGATTTGTTCATTTTTGAAAACATAAAGCAAATTCAGAAGCATATTCTATGTTACTGCATGGTGACAGGTTACAATTTCTTGTTATGTGTCTGAGTCTGAGATTTAAAAAAGTAATTAGAAAAACAAAATTTGTTGGTTCATAATCCAGATGCTCCCAGCTTCTCCATCTTAAAGGTACCCTACTTCCTTGTAGTGTGAAAAAAGTAATTAATTGTACTCTGTCAGCTGACCCAAAAGATAGTTGCCCAGGCTCTCCTCTCTCTGCCTCCCTCCTTATTTCTTACTAAAGATCTTTCACCGTCTTTAGAAAATTTTTCTCTAGGAGTGTTTCCTTAAGCGGACCACAAATCTCTTCTCCTTGTATCGCACCCTCTAAGCCATTGGTACCATATTAGGTCTTGAGCCAGCTCCATTCCACACAGGCTGGCCACCCAAAGCTGTCACCTAGGTGTGTATATTGATGGCAACTAGTGCTGGAGTGTGGCACTCTCAGATGGGGCTTCCTCATGACACTTGGCTAGCAATGCGATCCAGGGAGATTTCCAGCCAGTGACTTGGTCTCTTTTTTATCACTGGCAGTAGTCCTACTCAGAAGTTGGCAGCTGCCTCCAGGATTTGGGGTTGAGAACTCTTCGAGGAAAGGAATTATGCTAATCAGTTTCCTTTTACCCTAACAGATACCAGAGACAATCAATTTAGAAAAGGAAGTTCAGTTTGGCTCATAGTTTTAGAGAGTTCAGTCTGTGGTTGATTGGTCCCGTTGTTTCTGGGCCCATGAGGAAGCTGCACATCATGGCAAAAATGTGTGGCAGAGTAAGGCTGCAACTGGGATGTAAATAAGAATGAATAGCTGGGGTTCTACATTCCTTTGAGGGCAGACACACTTCCAATGACCTAATACTTCCTTCTGGACCTCTCCTTTAAAGCCACTCTCTGCCAGAAGCACCCCGGTGAAGAACAATCCTTTCATACATGGCCTTTAGCGCTTTCTCAATGTGGATGAAAGCACTAAGTAGTATTCCTAAAGGGAAACAGTCGCAGTAATATCACGTCCACCACTAGAGAGATGACCCTCTATCCTATTGTTGCCTGAGTCCAGCACCTCATGACTTTTATCCTCTCTTCCAAAACTAATGTCTTCTATTGCAAAAGTAGGCATGAAAATAGCTTACCTCTTAAAAGAAAGTATTAATAAGGACTTGAGTTGAGGCTGCATAATCTGAAAAAATGCGAACTGGTTGGACACTGCAGCTGGTTCCCCGCATATGAGTCTCTGTGTCCCACTGTCACCTTCCTTGGTGCATTCCACGATCATCTGCTGTGCCATAGGTTACCATCAGAAAGTTTACGTCATAGCTACATGAGTAGGCCTTGGGAAACAAGGCTTTAGAAACAGGTTAGAGGCTAGACTTGCTTTGAACAGCTAGAAAGCTATTAGCACTCTCCCTGTGATTCTACGAACAACATTTTAATCAGAATAATGTTAGGTGGGAGAAGATGGTGCCTGAAAGCTAAAGGGATTCCCAGCCTGCACTTGAGCCACAGCACAGGGCTGAAATCCATGTTTCCTCTCCTTCTCCCTCTCTTTCCATTCTGTGTTTGCTGTTTCCTTGTGTCATGTAAAATAATACTCATACTTGGCCTATAAACCAGTTTTGCCTGCCAGGTTTTTGTAAAGCATAATCTCTAGATTTCCATGAAATATCTATACCCACAAAAGGGAATTGCTGGATATCCTCACCCCTTCTCTCTATTAATAACACTCTCTTTATGACAGTGCATCTGGAACTGATGTCCATGAACTGCTAATAGCTAGACTCCCGGGACTCTCTGAATCTTGTCAGTTTCTCCCCTCATGCTGCAACCCCACAGAGTGTGCAGTGGGATGGCACATGGCACTGGAAGTCATGCCTCCTCAGGCTCCTCTGTTCTCAGTACCTCTTTGCGTTTTGTGATCCTGGCAGCCTGTTTCCTGTGTTTGTGAATTGATAAGGTGGAGCACAGACATGCTCATCTGTCCACAACTCGCCTGCGGTCACATTCACATGAGCAGAGCAGGGTAAGGCTGGCAGCAGGGCGCAATGTGGGCAGGAACTGAAGTGTTTCCCAGCTTGCCCTTTCACAAAATGCCTCACCCTGTGTTCATGTACTGGTCTGTTTTGCCCACCAAGCTATGCATTTTTTTTTTCTCACAGAAATCTATCTTTTCATCTCAGAGGCTGGCTTGCTTTCAAATTTCTTATCAAGTGTGGTTAACAGATTATAAGTTACTAGCTGGAGAAAGCCTGTCAGTGTATGCAGGATAAGAGGTGCTGATAGCTGGATAATTTTTAACAAATTATTTCTGGTTTACTTTTGAAAGGATATACAGTCCTCCTCCCCCAGAGATTGAACTCCAGGACCTTCACGCTGAGCTCCATTGACAGCTGTTTAACTTATTTCTTTTCTTAATGTGTCTGCATTTAATCAGCTGATAAAGGACTTTTGTAGATGCGTATGAGAACATTTCCTCAAAGAAATAGATTTTCAAAGGCAACTAATTTCCTTGGAAGATCGAGGACTTGTTCCCTTAAAAGAAGAAACCAGGAAGTTTTATGAGCTTGGAAAAACAGACTCATGTCTCCCATGACAGTTGTGAAACTCTCAGGTTTTTACAAGAGCCTTTATCATTGGGTATACGATCTGCTGCATGGACCATATCTTGTTTCTTTCTAGTTTTTACTTGAGAAATGTAAATCAAACACTGAAAATCCATTTGATCCCAAAAAGAATGGCTATCACCAAGAAGTCAACCAGTAAGAAATGCTAGAGAGTCTGTGGGGAAAAAAGAATCCTCTTGCACTGTTGGTAAGAGTGTAGACTGGTGCAACCACTATGGAAATCAGGGTGGGGATTTCTCAAAAAACTAGGGTTAGAGGTCTCATTTGACCCAGCTATTCCCCCTCTGCGTACTTTTCCAGATGAACTAAAATCATCATACCACAGAGACATATGTGTACCCATGTTCATAACAGCACAATTTGTCATAGATAAATCTTGGAAACAACCAAAATGCCCATCAACTGAGGAATGGATGAAAAAAATGTGGTATTTTTGCACAGTGGAATATCACACAGTTATAAAAGCAATAAACTCAAGGCTTTTATAGTTCAAGGGGTACAACTAGATATCATACTCATAAGTGAAATAAATGAGACCCACATGTGTAATCGTTGCATTGTCTTGCTAGTGTAATAACCTGAAAGAGTAAATAAAATATGAAAGGTACAATAGATACTGTGCAAGAGAAAGAAATTGATCACAGGGGAAGGAACAGATTAGGAATAGAGAAAAGAAAGAAGAAGGGAAAAAGAAATATATATGCAATACACAGGATAACTTGGATAATGGTCCTGTGAATCTTCTGCTTCTGACCCTCCACCCTCACATCAGTCCCTCTGGTGCCTATTCCTTCAGTACTATTTTTAGTGTGGGGTTCACTTTGAAATATTTTCATGGTCTTACTCCTTTACTAAAATGTTCTTTCATGGTTTGCATCATCTTGGCCAGTTCACCTAACATTTTTTATGTTTTCTTTAAGCTTGGGGATCATTTTATCAACTAAGTCCCTTATCTGTTTAATTACATTGTCTTTGAGTTTCATGAAGATTGTATGGATCTATTTATTTTATTCTTCTTTGATCATTTAAACATTTTTATCCATATTTTTATCCATTTGGTTTTCTATTTCTTCCATATCTGTGCCATGGGTCAGCTTTGGTGGAGCTAAGAATTCTTGGAGGTATCTTGTGGACTTGTAGAGTCACATTTCTGGTGTGTGTGTGTGTGTGTGTGTGTGTGTGTGTGTATTGAATGCTAAGGATTGGATTGGAGTAGAACAATTCTGTCTGTAGTTACGGAGCTCTCTTTTGCTAGTGTATGTTTCCCTGTAATGTGATTTTTAAAAATTTATTTATTTTTTATATTATGGCCAGCTCAGCCTGTCTGGGGGGTGTGGCTGGTGCAGCATGTGGTGCTGAGGATTGAACCAGGGTCCCTTCAGTTGCCTAAGCAGGCATTTGAGACTACAAAGTCATCTCGCCGGCCCTGTAATGTGATCTTGATTTTCATTTTGCTTCATTATTTACATTTACTTCTTCAACATACTCAATGTAATATGTCAATTTTATTCACTGCATTGCAAGAAAGGAATTGGCTATACCAGAATTTGCAGAGCCAACTGTATATAAATTATGTAAATTAAAACTTGTTTTAACAATATTTCAAAAAGACTGAAATATATTGCTGCTGACCGGAGGAGTTACAGAGGATGAGGGAGGGAAACAGAAAAATAAGGAAGAAGGTCAGAAAAGAAGAAGAAAGATAATACAAATGTGGGAGAGAGCTCAATCTTTGCTACTATTCTTTTCATAGCTGGGGTGGAGGGCTGGTGGAGGAGCAGTTGTAGGGGAGGAGAAGGGTCACAGGAAGACAGAAGTATAACTGGAAACTAAGGGAAGCAGTGGGAGGTTGGTCAGAACCAGCTGGCATCCTTGATATTAAGCTTGAGTTTACTTCTCCATACATGTTCTCAGTGAGGGTTACCATGACATGCATGCGAGTGGTACTAGTTATGCTAAAACACTAATTAATTCTTATTTTCCTGTCACATATGCAAATTCCATCCACTGACTAAAGTGAAAAAAAGGAAGAAGAGAAAGGAATGAAAAAAAAAAACATGTTTACAAAAGCAAAAAGTAAAGCATCCTCTCAGCCCATTTGTACTACAGTCTAAATTCCACATTATTCCTTCTGCATCAGGGTCAGGTCTGGGTGGACTGCTGGGCCTGGCTCTTGCCTTCTGCATGAGATGGTGTGCTTCTGTGGACGTGGCTAGCCAGAAGGTTTTCAGTTAGAAGGAGGGAGGGTACAGTGGCTAGTGACATGTTCAAATTTTGGGGATTTCTGAAGAGGACTGTTACTCTTGCTATGTAGATATCCCTCTGCTGCCTCTTGCACTCTTACATGAGGCTTTTGGGAGGTGACCAGGTCCAGGATGTATGATACTGGATTAGTGCATACATAGTTTTAAGTCTGGATGTGGTTTGGGGGTAACAGCCCCAGGGAAGAGGTGGATCCCTGTGTGTGATCTGAAAGATGTGGCTCTCCCTCCCTCTCTCTCTCTCTCTCTCTCTCTCTGCATTTAGTATTTGTTTTTTATTTACATAGGAATGTCCCCAGCTGTCATCTGCCATCTCTCATTCTTCCCTGGATAACCCGCTACTTCCTGTCTACCATCTCATCAACCAGTTTTCCTTTGCTGCCCTCCAACCGAGGCCCCAAGCTGCTTCTCTCCAGACCACTGCAGCACCGCTGCCTCTGCGCAGAACAAAGCATCAGGATGCAGCCTGCGAGTTCTGTGGTGTCAGGGCTTACAGTGCTGAGCAGCTCTGGCTGGATAGAGGACTTCCTAAGCGGGCACCAAAGGGTAGGCGATGGGCAGGCTATCCCCGTGGGCACAAAACTCCCTGGTATTTGAAGGACAGATAGCAGAGTGCCTGCTTTGGCACTACTTAAACTACTTTTCTCCCGAGTTTTGCCTGTTACAACCTGCAGCTCCCTGAATGAGTGCTCCTTCAGTGGCTGATTCTGGGAGAGTTGGGAGGCTTGAAGCTATTTCAGTGGCTCACCCACAACTGTGACATGGAATCCTTCCACTGGGAAGTTCAGCGCTCTCCCAAGATGGCAAGACCTGGAGAACAGAGTGCTGCAATCCAAGGGCAGCCCAGCTTCCCTTCATGAGCTGCCCTGATACTCCACTGCAGAGGGCGGCTTTTTTCTTTAGCTGGTCTTCTTGCATTTCACTTTGTCTCCTCCACTTCTGAACTCCTGTATTTCCAAGTGCCTGTCCTCCAAATGTCCCTATACACTTCCACCTGAATGCAATAGGATCTTTCTCTTTCAGCCGTCTGCCTATGATATGGACAGGCATTCCCTTCCATACTTCCTATATTTGAAGGTGTGTTAATCACTTGACACTATGAAAAAAAAGTCCCTTTGAAAACGAAATGTTTATTTTGGATCATGCATCAGAGGTCTCAGCCCATTGGCTCTGTTGCTGTGGGCCTGGGCTGAGATGGAACACCAGGGTATATGAGCGTAATGAGGCAAAGTGGCTTACCTCATGTAGCCGGGAAGTGGCAGGACTGGGAAAGACCCAGAAGGGAAGAGAAAGAGGCTGGGGACACTCCTTCAAGGGTGCCTCCTGTTGTGACCCACTCCCTCTAAGGAGGCCCTGCCTCCTAATAGCCCATTTAGTGTGAGTTCATGGATGTTAATCCATTGCTGAAGTCAATACCTTTATGATGTAGTCAAAACACTAGTGTAGTCAGAATGCACTTCCAAATACCACTGCACTGGAGAGCAACCCATTTTAGGTGCACATTGTGACAAGGTCTTTTGGTAGGCAAGAGGAAAATCAGTTTTTGATGTAGTTGCTGGGGCAGAGCTTTCCCAGCCCACATCTCAGGAGCCTATGCCAGCTGGGGAGGAACTAGGGCATTCTCTTTCTTCCTGATACTTTCAGCAGGAGTGGGAGTGGTATACTCAGTCCTTCCTGTACCAGCTCTCTGGCCGCTGGGCATCATGGGGCCTCAGTTGACATACAGATATGGAAGTTATTTCCAAGATGCTTTCCATTTTGAATGAAGAGATTTGTGTTTTATTTACTAGGATAAAAATTAAAATCTCAGAAAATGAGTGCCCTAAATACATTATTACGTTATTCATGTTTTGATAAATGTACTTTAACATTTAATTTTGCTTTAATAACATGTAATCATTACTTGTTACAACGATACAAAGAAATCGTAGTGCCTGTCAAGGCAATGATCTCTAATTGGGCTTCCAAATTGCCCTTCCTGCAGCACTCCATATTATTAGTTTTTTAATTTGATAGTAGCCCCCATTAAGTATTTTTTTATATCCTTTTTCATTTAAAAATATCTTCCTATTTCCCGTAAGGCATATCCCTACTTGATTATTGTAGGAAAGAAAACTAAATTAAAAAGCAAACTGTATCCCCACCCCTTGGGTATAATGATTTGCATAATATTTTAGCATATTTACCAATTCCTCTTTACATTTTTCACATTGAGAGCTACTTTGCATGACGACTCGTATTCTGTGTCCAGTATTCTTCAGATGTACATGGCAGAGAGTATGAGCTCAGTTTTGTGGACTACAGAACATAACCCAGAGGAAACCCAATTATAGAAGTAGGTGTGAGCCAAACATCAATTTGCCCCAATGGAATCTTGGAGTGCTTTAATTTTCTGGTCTCTCATTTTACTGTCTGCGTCATTACTGAGTCTTTTCCCTCTGGTTTCAGGTGTGTGTTTGCTACTGTCATCTCCCTTCCCCACAAATTTGACACTCCCAGTGGCGACCTTTTGAATTTTTTTTAGAAAAGATGAAGAAGAGAATGAAAGCTGTGATGTTTATGGTTATCTGCCTTTCTCTTTCTTTTCCCCACTCTATTCTTTCTCCTGTTTTCCCTTCTCCCTGTACTATTGGAGGGACTTTTGCTTTATTATTTTTATTTATTTTTTTATTTTAACCAAAATTGTACTTATTGAAATGTGTTTTTTTCACTTAATCATCTAAGGATTTTCATTTCTCAGTGTGAGATAAAAGCAGGGGTATGCATATTCAAGGACAGAACAGTAAATTTTATAAGTCAATTTAAACTTTTGAAGGTTATCAGGACTGTGAATTTTAGGGAAGCCCCCTCCCTTCTGCCTGGTCCGACATGACGCTCCCCATAAAGTCAACACAAGGCAGAGCAAGGGACTCGTGATTTGGAGCATTCTGACTCCCATCCCCGGCCGAGCACTGCAAGCCAGGGCTCTCCGGCAGCACGAGCGTCATACGTGCCTGCAGTGCTATGACTTGAGACACAACAAACATCGGCAAGAAGACAGTCAGTTGGACCTTGGCGACACTCTGCACGACCCAGTTGGCCTATGGCACTTGCTACTCCCCAGGACAGTGGGTATTTGTCATAACCCAGTGGAGCCCTGTTCCTTCTGGCTGGCTGTCCTGCCAGCACCCGCTTAGGTTTCCAAGATTAAAGCCCGCAGAAGAGCAGCAGTCTAGGAGCCAGGTGGCTCTAAAAGAAACTGAAAAGGCTCGAGCCACTCGATGTAACACTCTGCATTAAAATTTCAATCCTCTGTATAATATTAAGAATAATCTAAAAGGGGTCCTTATGAAATCTTGATGGTCAATATTTTAAGCCTTAAAAAGAGTATATTTAAATAATTATATTTACAATGTTTTAAAATATACTAGACATATTTTACATATTAAGTATATTACTAATGAATGTCTTTCATATGTTAGATGTGCTTCTCAACCTTAAATATACTACTTATTCATGTAATAGCAAACACATTTATTATAGAAATTATTTAATGTGGTAAGCATTCCTAATCAATCTGGAATAATTAATATTTGGTATTTCACATATTAAATATATTTACAGGTTTGATATGTGCATATATATATATATATATTCTTATATCTAGATGCATGCACAGCCTCTGTTGTTCCTCTTCTGGACTCTGTGGCAGCCCCCTTCCTCTGCCTTCTGCCTGTCAAGTCCTAGCTGCCCTTGCTGCCCCAGCTCTGTCCCAGGTGACCCACTTGAAAGTCCATGTGGAACTGTGGCTGTCTGCATGTTCTCCCTACGGGGTCCTGGGGGTGGGGTTGGCCACAGGAAGCCCCATGCACGTGGAGAACTCCCTTCCCAAGGTATCCCTCTTTTCTACCTTGCTCACTCTCTCTTTCTTTGACAGCTGTGTTCTATGTTTCCCTCTGAATTTGTCATTGTTTTCTGCAGCACTGGTCCAGTGTAAGTGACACACATCACCTGAAGTGGACAGCTGTGTTTTGCACAAAGAGTGGGGTCAGAGATGTGGAGGTCAGGATTTGGAAGGAAGGACAGAAGTCTTCAGGGCCTTCCATGTGGTGATTCCCTCTTGCCGAGGAGAGAGAGACCAGTTCCCAAATCAGACTGGCTTGTGGGATCCTGGTCTGGGGGCTTTCATAGTCTTTTCTCTGTGGCCATCACATTCTGAAGTTGGATGAGGGGGACACAGGCAGGGCAAGAAGCAAATCAGAGGTGGATTTCTAAAATATTGTACCAGCTCCCATAGGAACTAAGTGGAGAATGGACAGATATCTGTTAGAAATGGTTCGTTTCCAGGAAATGGTAAAAGATAGGAACATGACTTGATGTGAGTAATGTTTGTAATGATTAATGGTTTATTTGAGATTTAACTTAAAGTCAACAGGACTGGCTGTGGGAGGCAGAAGGCAAGGAAAAAGCCCAGTGCAACAGCTTAGATTTGACATGGTCCCCCAAAGCCCCAAGTGCTCAGAGGTGGGGCTTTTGGAAGATGGATTGAGCTGATTACATACCTGGTGCGCTCCTGGGAGTTAGGACCCAGGACAGAAGCAGGTCCCTGCAGGGTGATCTAAAAGGGCCTGTCCTTCCTTGATCCTGTCTTCTCTCTCTGCTTCCTGGCTTCCAGAAGAAGAGCAGCTCTCCTCTCATGCAGTTTCTGTGTTTGAGCTTGCTAACCATGGAGCGAAACTTCTCAAAGTGGGAGGCAAAATAAACCTCTTTTCGTACAAATTACAGGTGTTGGATATTTTATCCTAGTGACTAGGAAACACATGCAGGCTTGTCAGTGTTACGTGTGCTGCTGTGATGGGAGGGAGGCAGCGGAAGAGAAAAATGTTTGTGCATTACAGAATGTGAGGTGCTTGCTAAATATGAAATATACAGCTAGCCTCCAGCTCAGTAGAAAAGCTAAGCCAGAGATGAAGATGTGTGTAGCATCAGAATAAGAGTAAATTGCATTTAAATCCATGCATCTTCCAAGTCAGTGGGTTTCAATGGAACCAAAGCACTAAAACGGTTGTGGCATCTTGGTGCTCAGGCTGTAGGAGACCGTGAGGTCACATGTTGAAGTGTGTGCGACCTACAGCCCGGAGGACAGTGTTGTAGGATGAGAACAGAGGCCAGAGCTGGGCAGTTAGGATTAGGATTCCCCAGCTGGTTGAAATTAAAATGGCAAGTAGTGTGTGAGCATCCTATGCTTTGTTATAGCGCTATGGAGGCAGTTGAGAATCTTCCACAGACCTGTGCAAAGAATTGCTGCATAAGTCCCTCTCCCCATTTCCAAATCCTGGGAGCCTGGCTATGTTTTCCCAATAAAGTCCTTCAAAAATGTTTCCTTGCTGGCAGCACTTGGAGGGAATCACACATAATTTAAGTCATCACAAATAGAAAATCCTCATCCGAAAAGAAGTTCAGCTAAATTAGAAAATGTGGATGAATAATTGTAAATACACCAGTCAACAGAATGCAATTCAAGTGAATTAAGGGATGAAACTCAAGGTTGTTGAGATAATTTCGAGAAACTCTATGATACTTCCTGAGCAAGATACTGTGTCTACTTTCTATGAGTTGTGGCAATATGTAATAAGAAACATCATTGCTAATTGGTTTTCATTTGAAATAGACTTCAGCGATTCTTCAGGGAAAGAATCTCAAATAAATAATTCCTTATGAAGTTGGACAAATCTGTCCATATGGTAACTCTGTAACAGGGCTCAGAAGCCTTCCTAAAGACCTGGCAGGCTGTGCTCTGCTAGCACAGTGCACACATCCAGTGCCCACCACAGCGTCGCATGGCTGTGTGTAGGATCTGGCATTTGTACATGAGGGCAAGGACATCAAGGAGGCAGTCGCTCTGGGTACAGACTGAAAGTCAGGTGCATACAAACAGAAGAAACTGATTGAGAAGGAAGTGTTTATTTTAATAAACAGATATTTATTTTAGAAAAGGTAGTTAGGGAAAGTGCTGTATGTTTAGGGTTCCATTAGTCATACAAAGGAAGACATGATCACACTCATTCAAAATGAAGATCTATTGAGTGAGCCCACCGTGGTGACCAGGCCACTCAGGAAAGATGCCTTCTTTCAAAATTTCCTGCTGGAAATGCATATGTTAATGTCTTGGACTTGGCCATTAGAAGTAACAAAACAAAACAAAACAAAACAAAACAAAACAAAACAAAACAAAAAACAACAACAACAACAAAAAAAACCAGCCCTGGGTGTTGGACAGCCAGAAAGCCCAGAATAATGTTATGAAAGAAGTTTTTATGGAGCGGAGACCCACTAAAAAACAAACCAGTTCAATGTATATTAGAAATGATGTTAAAATGTCAAAATTTGTCTTGGATAACACATTAGACATAAAGGAAACTACACTAGAAATTAGAGTGTGATAGAAATAGCTCTTAAGGCAACACATGTGTTAGGACAGCCCCTACCCTTTATGGATCTAAGCATGTTTTCACTTTTTGTTTTATTTAAAATTTTATTTTAAAGAGTAAAAATAGAAGAAACAAAGATAGAAAAATAGTAACAAGCAAGAGTACATATAGTACAGAACTGCAAAACAAGAACAAAAATTTAACAATGGTAGTATTACATATTTTCATCCTTAAATCTATTTAGATTAATAGACATAGGTATGCAAGATTGGTCAAATAATTAAACATTAGCACTTTCAATAAATCTTAATTTTTTCTTTAACTCTCCCAAATGCATTTTGTATTTAAGCCACTCTTCTAAAAAAATTTATAGGGGTTGAGGATGCAGAAAATGCAAGGTCCTGAGTTTGATTCCTGGTACTGTCCAAAATTTATTTATTTTCTTCTTTTGAGTCCTTACATTAGGGAGACTATACGATATTTGATTTTTTTTTTTTTTTAGAATTTTAAAAAAATTTTATTTATTTTTTTTTCTTGTTTCAGAACCTTTATTTATTTATTCACTTATTTTTATGGCCGGCTCAGCCCACCCCGAGGGCAGGGCTGGCGCAGCATGTGGTACCAGGGGATCGAACTGTGGTCCCTGAAGCCGCCCAAGCTTTCCCAAGCAGGTGCTTTAGACCACTGAGCCATCCCCCCCGGGCCCTGATATTTGCATATGTAGGTCTAGTTTACCTTATACGTATATTTTCAAGATACATCCACTTATATATGAAGTCTTCTAGTTTATCATTCTTTATAGCTGAGTAATATTCCATTTTATGAAAATACCACATCTTTTTCAGCCATTCTTCAGATGATGGACATTTTGGTTGTTTCCAAGATATGGCTATTACAAATTGTGCTGCTATAAATATAAATGCATAGATATCACTATGATATGATGTTTTCAATTCTTCTGGGAAAATTCTCAGTAGGGGGATAGCTGGATTAAATGGGATTTTCCGTTCTAGTTTTTTGAGGAGTCTCCACACTGCTTTCCATAATGGTTGCATCAGCCTGCATTCCCACCAGCAGTGGAGAAGGGTTTCTTTTCCCCCACAACCTCTCCAACATTTGTTGTTGGCCAGTTTCCTTATGGGAGCCATTCTTTCTGGGGTGAAATGGTATCTAAGTGTTGTTTTGATTTGCATTCCATGCATGGCTAGTGATGTAGAGCATTTCTTCATGTGTTTATAGGCTTGTTAAATGTCTTTCTCTGAGAAGTGTGTGTTCATTTTGAATGCCCATTTCTGGACTGTGTCTTTGAATTTTGGGACCCTAATGGCTTTTAGTTCTTTATAAATTCTAGAATGTTTTCACTTTTTAAGATGTATGAAAAAACAAGATGCTTTGTGGTATTAAAATTAGACCAAATTCCAGTTTGAGTCTCCCTATACAAGGTGCTATAAGGACATGACTATACCTTCTTACCATGGTGCCATTGTGGGGAACTGAGTAGCTGTGACAGAGATCATACTATGAAACTCACACCACAGGTTATAAACCTGCTATGGCTTGTGTCTAGGTGCCACCACTTTTAAGCCTCATGTGGTCATAGAGCATTTTCAAAGGTGGCTAATCTAGAGTGTGTGTGATGATGGGATTAAGGGTGTGTGATTACTAAAAGCAATCCACTGATTGGTTTGGCAAGATCCTAATCCTCATAATCTGGATAAGATAAAAAGGGAAGAAGGATACTTATTTATTTATTTATTTATTTATTTAGTATTTAGTATTTTTGTATTTTAGGAAAGGGTCTATAGAGTGTTTAGTCTTTCACTACTAGACTGGATGCATAGTAATCTGCCTGTTTATAGCCTCCGAAGAGCCTGGTATTAATTGCCATCTCAGCACGTCCTGGGGGTGAGGTAGGCATGGCAGGCCTGGGATTGTACCCCCAGCACCTGTGCCTGCTTGCAGGTGCTTTAATCCACTGAGCTATTTAGTGGCCCTAAGAGAGATATTTTTAAAAAGAAAAACAATAAAAACAATGACAGAACTTCAAGGCAAGACAGTACGTGATTAACAATGGTTAATATTTTGCATACTGTTATCATCAACGTAGGTGGTCAGATTACAAGATACAGGCACACAAAGTACATCAATCAGTGTAAGCACAAACTGTTCTTTTCAATGAACTGATAGAAACTAGCAGTATAATTATCTTAGCTAATACATATATATATATATATATATATATATATATATATATATATCTCGTGTTTTTTTCTTTTCCTTTCCTTCTTTTTCCCCATCTGAGCTGTTTTTTTCCTTTTGAGTAGTTTTTTCTTTCCCTTTCACAGTATCTTGTGTGCATTTTAGATCTTGTTTACTCTAACAGTTTCTTACACTGGGGCTATAATATCGTATTTATGCACATGAGTCTGATTTATTTCATTTATATGTAGGATTTCTAGCTGCATCGAGGTACCAATGAAAGCTTTGAATCATGCTTTTTTATAGCTGAGTAGTACTGCACTGTATGAAACTACAGCATCTTTATAAACTCTTTAGTTGACGGACATTGGGTTCTTTCCAAGATATAGCTATCATAAGTTGTGGTACTATAAACATGGGTGCAAATCAATACGACAGTTTCAATACTTCTTTTTAAAATATCCAGAAGGGGAATAGATGAGTGGAATGGGACTTTAACGCCTAGTTTTTTTTAGTAATCTCCACACTGATTTTCACAGTGGTTGTAACAATTTATACTCGCACAAACAGTGGAGAAGTGTTCCTTTTTCCTCACTGCTACCCCACATTTGTTATTGGTAAATTTCTTGATGGTAGACATTCTTTCTGGATTGAAATGGATTCTCAGTGTTATTTTAATTGAAAATTTTTGAAGGACGAATGATGTTGAACATTTTAAAGTATATTTATTTGCTATATGTATTTTTTCATGTGAGAACTCTGTATTAGTATCAGATGCTAATTTTTGGGTTGGGTCTTTGAATTTGAGGGATAATACTTAATTTTTTTTTTTTTTTTAGCTGCCTCAGCCCAACTTAAGGGCAGGGCTGGAATGGTATGTGGTGACAGGTATGGTATCACAGTCCTCTGTGCCTACCTAAGCTTGCCTAAGCAGGCACTCTAGGCTGCTGGGATATCTTGCCAGCACTAAAATATTTTTATATGTTTTACAAAGAGATCGTTTGCTTGAGGAACAATTGGCTAAAATTTTTCTGAGTTTGTAGGTTTTGTTTTTACTCTATGTGTTATTTCTTTTGATGTGCAAAAGTATTATAATACAATAACAGCCCTGTCATTATTGGGAGCATTTCTCATGTGGTTTAGTTTTTGTTCATGAAGTCTTTGCCTTCTCCTATGGCTTCAAGATTTCTATTTTTTTTTCTAGATTTAGTGTTTCTACTTTAATCTTTCATTTACTTTGACTATAATTTAGTGTATGGTGATAGACATGGGTCCAGTTTTATTCTTTGGCATGTGGAGAAACATTTTTTTTCTGGTACCATTTATTAAAGAGGCTATCTTTCTTCCAGTGAACATGTTTAGCTCCTTTGTCAAAGATCAGATGGCTGAGCAGGCTTGTAGTAGTGTCTGCCTCTTGAAATCTGTTACACTGACGCTCAAGTGTTTTTTTTTTTATTTTTCCAGCAGCTTGCTTATTTTATCACAGTAACTTTGTAGTATAATTTCAAGTTGGGGATTGTGATGCCTCTTCCCTTATCTTTGTTGCCAGGATTGCTTTTGTTTTTCTAAGTCTCTTCCGATTCTAAATGAATTTTAGGAATTTTTTTTTCTAGATCGGTGAGGTATACTAATTATATTTCAATCAGGATTGCCTTGAATCTGTGTAACAATTTTGGGAGTATTAGCATTTTCACAATGTTGGTTCTTCCTATCCAGGAGCAGGGAATATCTTTTCATTTTCTGAAATCCTCTTTGATTTCTTTTCTCAGAGTACTATAATTTTTTGTAGAGCACTGTCATTTTAACTGTATAAACATTTCACTTCCTTTGGGAGATTGAATCCTAAGTATTTCTTCTTCTTTTTTTTTTTTTTTTTTTTTTTTTTTTTTTTTTTTTTTTTTTTTTTTTTTTTTTTTTTTTTTTTTTTTTGGATAATATGGTGAAATGAGTGGCATCCCTAATTTCTCTCCTAGTGATTTGTGTTTGTGTACAGAAATGCTATTGATTTTTGAATGTTGACTTTATATCCTGCTATGCTACTGAATTTGTTTATTAAATCTACAGGTCTCTTGGAGTTTTTGGTGCATGTCATCTGCAAACAATGATAATTTCATTCTTTTCTTTCCAATCATTATTCCTTTTATGTCTTCCCTTGTCTAATCACTCTGGCTAATGTTTCCAGAACTAGGAAAGCAGGAGTAGTGACAGTGGGCATTATTGTCTTGTTCTAGATTTTGAAGTGAAGTCTTTCAATTTTTGTCCACATAGTTTAATGTTGGCTGTTGGTTTGTCATAGATGGCTTTTATCAGTTTGAGGTAAAAACTGTCCATTCTGAGTTTTTATAGTTTTTTTAAAAATCATGAATGAATATTAGACTTTGTCAAAAGCTTCTTCTGAATCTATTGAGATGATCATGTGGATTTTGTTCTTGGCTCTGTTGATGTCTGCTTTTTTGGGGCAGGGGGAAGGGTCTACAGGGTGTTCAGTGTCTCTTTATTAGAGTCACAGTGATCCACTTGTTTACAGCCTCCCAAGAGCAGCAATTATAGGCATGCACCATCACATTTAGTTTCATTTACTGTCTCAGGGGCCCCAGGGGTGGGGTTGGCATGTCAGGCTTGGGGAGCATATCTCTGGCCCCTATACCTGCTTGCAAGGGCTTTAATCTTCTGAGCTATTTGGCCAGCCCTGGGATTGCATATGTTGAATCATGCCTGTATTCTTGAGTTGAATCTTAATTGGTTGTGGCTTATAATCTTCTTGATGATATGCTGCATTCTGTTTGCTAGTATTACACTGAAGATTTTTGAATCTATGTTCATTAGGGAGATTGGCTTTTAGCTGTCTTTTTTAGTTTGATGTTTCTCTGATTTTGATATCAAAATAATTCTTGCTTCCAGGAATGAGTTCGGTAGACTTGCTTACCTTTCGATTTCATTGAAGAGTTTGAGAAGAGTTAACATTAAATGTTCTCTAAATTTCTTTCACAATTCAGCTGTGAATTAATCAGAACCTAGGCTTTTCTTTTTAGAAAGATTTCTTTTTTTATTTTTGATATCATTCACTCACATGGGGTCATTCAGAATTTTTATAACTTCCGATTCAACTTTGGCGATTCATATATATGTATGAATCTGTCCAATTCTGTGTTTTTTGTCCTGTGAGAGTAAATATATTAGAAATAGGTAATGATGATTTTCTGAATAACTGTAGGTCTGTAGGTCTGTAATGATTTCATGCTTTTCATTCCTTATTACATGAATTTGAATTTTTCTTTCCTATTTTAATAAGATTGGCTAGGGCTTTATCAATTTTATTTTTTCTCTTAAAGAGTCAACTCTTCAACTCATTAATTCTCTATATTGTTTTCTTAAACTCCATTGCATTTATTCCTGTTCTCATCTTTATAATTTTGTGCATTTTTCAGTCTTTTTACTTGACCTGCGGTTCTTTCCGCAGGAGCTTGAGGTGTAGTATAAGATTGCTTATTTTGACTCATTCTGTTATCCTGATGTGAGAATTTACCACTATAAATTTCACTCTTAAGATAGCGTTAATTACATCTCACAGACTCCAGGAAGTTGTATCTACATTTTTGTTTGATTGTAAATATTGTTTAATTTCTTCTTTAATTTCATCTCTCACCTATTGTTTTACAAAGTGTTTTATTTATTTATTTATTTATTTATTCATTTATTTATGTTATGGCCAGCTTAGCCTGCCCTGGGGTTGGGGCTGCCACAGCATGTGGTGTCTAGGATCGAACCACTGCGGTCCTTGTGGTTTCCTAAGCAGGCAGTTTAGACTACTGAACTATCTCACCAGACCCAACATGACATTATTTAATATACATGTGTTTATGGAGGTTTTGCAATTTTTTGTCCATAATTTCTGGTCATTGCATTTTGATCAGATAATATGCATGGTATAACCTCAATTTCTTTAGAGGTGCTTAAACAATTTTGGAGAATGTCCTTTGTGTAGCTGAGAAGACAATGTATTCTGATGTTGGGTGGCACATTCTACAAATGTCTATTAAGTCAATTGCTTCATATATTTGGTTTAGTTGTTATATTTCTTTGCTTATTCTTTGCAAGTTGATCTATATTTTTGTGTTAATAGGGCATTAAAGTTGCACATTACAATTGTGTGTTTTTGTTCATCTGATTTATCTTATATAGTTGGATGCTCCTATATTGGATGTATATATACTCATGATTGTTGTCTCTTGCAGTTTCCCCCTAAAACATATGTAGTAGCCTTCTTTATCTCTTCTAATCATTCTTGGTTTGAGATTGAAAGGCCAGTTTCCCTCATGAACTTGGATGCAAAAATCCTCAATAAAATCCTAGCAAATAGAATATGGCAAATCATTAAGAAAATTATACACCATGATTATGTAGTATTCATCCCAAGGATGCAAGGATGGCTCAACATACTCAAATCTATAGATGTAACATGATACTTTATCAATAGAACCAAAGTAAAAAAAATATATATGATGATCTTGACTAATGCAGAAAAGGCTTTTGACAAAGTCCAGCACTCATTCATGTTCAAAGTCCTACAAAAAATCAGAATAGATGGTCTCTACCTCAGTCTGCTTTGGGATCAGTATATTACTTACCTCCAGGGATGATTTTGGGAGAATTGTTTACTTTTCATTGAAGAGTTTGAGGAGTACTGGAATTTTCTCTTCTGTAAATTTCTTTCTTTCATTTATTTATTTTTTCTATGAACTGGAGATGGAAATCAGGCCTTTGCCCTTGTCAGGAAAGCATTTATTCTATTGAGTTATCTCCCCAGCCCCATAAATTTTGCTTTTTATCTTCATTATTTCTGTTTTACTAATGTATCTCTAATTTTTCTTTCTTTAAAAATCTATTTGGTATATGATGTACAGATTTGACTTGTAGTCATCCTGTTTTCAGCTTCCCAGTCTCTGGGATTATAGGCACCAGCACCATGCCCCATCTCAGTTGCTGTCTCATTACACTCTGGAGTGGGGCTGACACAGCCAGAGATTGAACCCCAGCTGCTGCTCTCTGCCTAAGCAGGTGCTTTAGTCCACTGAGTTATCTGGCTGACTCTCTTCTGAAAGTTTCTTGTAGAATTCAACTGTCAGTCAATCGGAATCTGGGATTTTCTTTATTGGTAGGTACTTTCTTAAATTATATTTTGAATTTCATTGGCTGTTATTGGGTTATTGAGATTTCTTACATACTCTTGATTCAATTTTGGTAATTTGTACTTCTTTAGAGATCTGACCATTTCTGTGTCTTCAAATTTGTGAGAGTAACAAGTCTCAAAATAGCTCTTTAATGATCTGAATCTCCACAGGGTCCATGGTAATTTCACACTTTTCATTCCTTATTGCTTGAGTTTGAATTTTTTCTTTCCTCTTTTTGACAAGGTTAGCTAGGAGCTTATCAATTTTATTCAATAGTTTAAAGATCCAGCTTTTTGATTAATTAATTCTTTATGTTGTTTTCTTTGTCTTGATTGCATTAATTTCTACTCTAATCTTTATAATTCCTTTCTGTCTTTGGGATTTGGGTTTTGTTTGCTCTTCTTTTTCTAGATGTTTGAGGTACAGCATTATGGTATTTATTTGTTCTCATTCTGCTTTCCTAATCTGTGAGTTCATAGTTATAAAATTTCCTTAAGAACTACTTTCATTGTATCCCATAAATTCTGATAATTTGCAATGAATTTTGAATGGATTTTAGATACTGCTTAATTTTTTGCTTAATTTCATCTGTAATCCATTGGTTGCTGAGGAAGATATTGTTTAATTTCCATGTATTCATAGATTTTTGTCATTTCTTTTGTTATTTACTTCCAGTTTTATTGCATTGTGGTCAGATAATATGCATGGGATAATATCTGTTTTCTTGCATATACTTAGCCATGACCTATGGTCTAGTATATTGTCTATTTTTTTTTAAATGTCCCATGTGTAGCTGAAAAAAATGTGTATTCAGAAGTGGTTGGATGGAACACTCTGTATATGTCCCCTAAATCCATTTGTTCCAAGTTGTGAAGTTGTGACTCAGTTCTGCTACTTCTTTGCTAATTTTTTCTCTGCTTGACCTGTGTTTTTGGGATAAGGGAGTGTTAAGGTCTCCTGCTAAGTTTGTGGTATTGAATATTAGGCTTTTCATGTCCATTAAGATTTGTCTTATATAGTTGGGTGTTCCCATGTTTGGTGAACACATATTTATGTGTTTAATTGTTTCCCTAATTTTATGGGTACATTCTATTCTCATTTGTGGAGTTGTGTCATTTAGTCCCTCTCTAAAACATCTTGTAGTAGTCTCTGTAGGTTTGGCCTTGTCATCACAAAGTTTTCTTTTTTTTTTTTTTGTGGTACCAGCGATTGAACTCAGGACCTTGCACTTGCCAGGCACTGCTTATGTCACTGAGCTATATCCCTGGATTGGAATTTCTTTTCTTGAAAGACTTGTAGTGCTTCACTCCATGCTCTTCTTCACTTGATTTGTGAAGAGAAATCTGTTATTATTCTGATGGGATTTCCTTTCAATGTGACCTGTTTCTTTTCTCTAGTGGCTTCTGATCTATTGTTCTCATGCTAAATTTCTGGGATCCTGAGTATTATATGTCTGGGTGTGGTTTTAATTGGGTTGATGTTATTTAAAGTTCTATAATCTTCAGTTCTCTGAATGTCGTATTGTTTTCCTGAGACAGAGATCATTTATTCCAATTTCTGTATTGTTTTGTCATCAATGGGTGTTGGACATTGACAAATGCTTTTTCTGAACACACACACACACACACACACACACACATACATATATATATATATATATATATATATATATATATATATATATATATAATGTCCATTTCTGTCTTTTCTTTTCTTTTTTTTTTTAGGGTCTCACTACTGAGTACCCTCCTGTTTGTACCTCCCAAGGGCTGGGATTACAGACGCGCGCCACCACTCCCAGTTTCGCTGGCTCAGCACACTCTAGAGCGGGGTCGGCATGGCACGAGGGGTCAGGAACTGAACCCTGGCCCCTGCGCTTCCTCTAAGCAAGCGCTAAATCCACTGAGCTATACCGCCGGCTCTTTTCTGAATATATTGAAATGATTATATGATTTTATCATTGGCTCTGTTGATATGGTGTACTGCATTTATTGATTAGCATGTGATGATCCATTTTTGCATCACTGTAATGAATCCTACTTGGTAACTGTTTAAACATTAACAGCACTAACAATGGAAGAAATGGTTACCAACTCAATGAACATGTGGGATATTGTGGTCCAGCATCTCTCCAAGAACTCCATCTACACTAGATCTCTAATGGACAAATATCTGAATGTTCATTTTACATTAGTTTTATCATTATGCATAAATGACTGAGTCCTGAAGTACAAATCTTTGGTCTACTATAGTTAAAAAACATGAAATGGATGTGGTTGGAAGGCTAAGAGATAGAACTCTCATACAATGCTGTTTCTATAAAAGATTACAGCTTGAATTACACTACTCACTCACTCAGGGACTTCACTTATGGATCATGTCCTATTAGTAATTATCTGGAAATTATAAGCTAAAAAGTGCTTTGAATTTGGCCTGAATTATGAGCAGATAATTGTTGTAATTACAAAGGTAATGTAGCTTAGAAAAGCTGCATATAAAGTGGAATAAAATAATTTTGTATTTGGTGAGGTAAACATAGTTATAGCTGAAATAATTCTGGTTTTAGAACACCATTTCTTTGGAAATAGAGGTGTCATTAATGTATTCAGCTCATTAATTAAATTATTTCATTCTAGTACTAAGACTTTCTTATGAAGAATATATACTAAATTAAGATACAATTTTCTTTGAGAGAAGAAAATTTAGAATATCGGTAAGACATTTTATTCATTTAAGCCAAGTTTATAGAATATATGGTTGTTCTTCCTTCAAAAAACATATCCTATCTTTTTAAACAACTTCTCTGTCATCTATTTACTGAACGATCACAAAGAGGGTTGATATTTTCATTAAAAGAACAAAAACAAATTATGATGTGACATTCATTTACTGAATACATTTTTCTGACCTTTGCATGTAAAAGTTCATGGAACTTTAAAATTTTTTTGTATACTTCTAAGTCTCAGAAATGAAAAGATTATAAGAAAGGAATTTTAAGCTTCACATGTTAAGTTCTGGGACTAGAGTATCAATAGCCTAGGCTACAAATTTCTTGAGTAATTTTAATGTCTGAACCTCTACACAAATTTCAAAATCTTAAAGTGTACCTTTTATACTCATATACTCTAATAATAATTTTATTTTTTTAGAAAATACTCTGTTGTGGGCTTTGCTTCTGCAGTCTAAGCAATATCACTACCTTGTGTCCTCAGAGGTCCAAGACAAAGATGGGCTTTCCATTGTGCTATAGCAGCCCTCAGCTTTCAACAGGCATTGCTAGAGGCACTGAGGTAGAAGAAATCAAAAGCCAGCTGGCTGAAATGGTAGAAGGAGAAGCAACAAAATCGGTTAGTAGGTTACTTGACAAAACTAAAATAGAAGTGATTACATGGCAGGAGAGATACCACATGCCATGTCTGCCCTACACCAAGCTGGCCACTAAAACCAAGTGTGGTGGCACATGCTTGTAATCCCTGGTGAGACTGAGATCGGAGGATCAGTATGAATCTGAGCCACATAGTGAGATCCTGTGCCAAATAAATAAATAAAAGGTTATAAATAAAAAAAATAGATAATTATAGACACATAATTAGATGATGATCATAATAAATAAAATGGTTAATAAATCTAGACTAGATAATAATTTTTAAAAATACAGGAACCTAGAAAAGACAGAAACTATTAATGCCTATCATTAGAAAGAACTGTAAGATGGATATCCAGGAGAATAAAAGTTCTGCTGAAATTATATATAGCAAAATCAACCAGTGTGTAACTAGAATACCACATCAAGCTGAAAACAACACATGAAAGGTCTCTTAAATGTAGCAAGAAAACATAAAAAAATCAATTCAACTGCTGTTATCCAACGCAAAGAAGAATCATATAAGATTCAAGAAAAAAAAATTACAAGACAGTATAGAAGTCTTGACCAGACCCCAATCACATGCAATGATTGTACAACTTAAATTAAAGAGACAGTGTGATATCATGGGATGCCAGAAGCTCAGAACTCTCTTGAAGTTAGAAGAGAGACTTCCCTGGGTTTTCCATATTTATTGAGTTAAATACAAAATCAGGAGGAATGAAGGAAAGCAAAAGAAAAAATAACTGAGGTAAATGTGGGAAACTGAACAGGATCTTGAGAAATTAGAAGAAAGACTTTTCCAGTAGTAAATTTTTCCAATTAAAAGAGCTATTTGATCTTTATGATTGAGAATTCATAGATCCAGAATAGGGAGAGTTAGCCCCCACAGCTACAATGGCATAGTGCTTTCAGGGGCTATGAATATAAGTTTTCCAATACATCAAGAAAGCATTGTTTTCAGCAACTTAATCTTTATAATTCCCATACCCACCACACAAGCACAAAAGACATAAAAAGACAAGCTCACAGAAATGATAACAGAACATTTATCAGGCATAGCAAAGAATTTGATATATAGTAAATGAGAACTACAATATGCGTGATCAGGGGAAAAAAGAAACAACCCCTGCACCATGGCACATCACAGTAAAGCTCCTGTAATTCATCACAAAAACTGAATATTAAAAGCTGTTCAAGATGCAAAAGAAATAACAAATAAATAAAAACCCATCGGGGTCACAGCATACTTCTCAAAACAAAACCATAAGTCAAGAAAACCTTGGAGTAGAGTGTTTCAAGCCATAAAGGAAAATAATGTATGGCCCAAAATGTTGTGCTCCACAAAAATGACTCTCATACAATACAAAATATCAATACAAAGTTGTCTTTCATAATTGATAAACAAGTAAGATACTTCCACAATAGAGAATACCTGAGGAAATTCATGCTCACCGAGCCAGCACTCCAAGGAGTTCTGTGTGAAGTTCTGAATTCTAGAAAAAGACAATAAGGACAATAAGTCCAAATATCCCAATAGAATAATTCCACCAGGCATTTTAGGAAATTTAATGCAATGAAAGAGAGCAACCAATATTTGGAAAATAATATAATGACAAATATACATCAATAACTACCAGTTAAAATCAAATGTGGATGGTAGCATTTCATCAGCTTAAAAATAGATTTTGATAATGGGTTAAGAAATAAGATCCAAACTATTTGGTATACTATAAACACATTTAACTCAAAAAGAGATTCCTAGATTGCAAGTGGAACGATGGAAAACAATACTACATGCAACATGAACCTTGAAAAAAGAAAGCAGCAATTCTATTTGCAGCAGGGCATAGGACTTTCCCCAAAGGAGGCTGCATACTAGTTCATAGTGTGTAGAGTATGTTTAAGTAAATGAAAAATGCTGAAATTATTCCATGCATATTATCAGATCATATTATAATAATATTTGAAATAAATGGCAAAGGAAACCAGGAAAACTACATAATCATATAGTAATTAAACAATACTTTCTTGTGCAATCAGTAATGAGTCACAGATGAAATTAGAGAAGAAATTAGACAGCTTCTACAATTCAATGATAATACCAACAAGATGCACCAGAACTTATGAAACATCATGAAAGCAGTCCCACATGGGAAGTTACAGCAGTGGCATCCCACATCAGAAAAACAGAGCAATCTCAAGTAACCTGTTTTCAAACCTCAAGTTTCTAGAAAAACAACAAGCTAAACATAAAGTCTGTACAAGGAAAAGAAATTAAGATTAGAGTAGAAGTTAATTCAAGTGAAACTAAGAAAACAATCCAAAGAATAACACATGAACTAAAAAATTAGTTTTGTGGAAGATTAAATGAAATATAGAAACCCTTATCCAGCTTAAAACATGGAAAGAACCCGAATCCATGAAATTCAGAATAAAAAGAACAAAATCACAACATTATGTTGAAATCCAAAAGATCATTAATACATAATTTGAGAACCTATGCCTTAATACGAGGGAAAATTCAGAAGAAATGGATAGATTCATAGATACATGTGAAATATCAAAACTTAATTAAGATGATATAAAAATTTTAAGCAATACAGCATGTCAATGAAATTGAAGATTCTTTTTACATCACCAACAAAAAGTATCACAAGTCCTACTGAAGAATTTTCTCCTGAAATCAAGAACAACGTTTGAGAATACTTAACGCCATTATTCCTCAAACTCTTTAATACAATTGAAAGAGGGCTGGCCAAATAACTCAGCGGATTAAAGCACCTGCAAGCAGGCTCAAAAATGTGGGGTTCAATCCCCAAGTCTGGCGTGTTGGTTCCGCCCCCAGGACACACTGAGACAGCAATTGAGACTGGACACAGTGGCAGGCACCTGTAATTCCAGCTCTTGGGAGGCCATAAATAGGCAGATTACTCTGAGTTTGATGTAGTAGTGAGACCCTGAACACCCTGTAGTACCTTCCCTAAAAATACAAAATAAATAAATAAATAAACAAACAAATAAATAAATGAAAATAAAAAAATTTGAAAGGGTTGCAATATTCCTAAACTCATTTCTGGAAGCAAATATTATACTGATACCAAAACTAGAGAAAGATTCAAACAAGAAATAAAGCTACAGGTCAATCTCAATGGACATAGCTACAAAAATTCTTAATGCCAGGGATCTTATTGGAACAGAATGAAGCAAAACATAAAGATGGTTAGACTATAACTAAGAAGAATTTATCCCAGGGATTCAGGAAGATTTTAACATATACAAATCAATAAATGAGGTACACCACACTAACAGAATCAAGGATAAAAACCACATGATCATCTGCATAGATACAGTATGTCATAGCTAAATCCTGAAAATAGCCCAGGATTTGCCTATCAACTGAAGAATGGATAAAGAAGATGTGGTACTTTTACACAATGGAGTATTATTCAGCTATAAAACAGGATAAACTTTAGTCTTTTATTGGTAAATGGATGAAGCTAGAGAACATACTCTTAATATGTTCTTAGCATATTATTTCAGAAAATACTCTGAAATAAATCAGACACCTGTGTACAAACATTGTATCATCACCCTAGTGTGAGAACCTGAAAGAGAAAATGGAATCTGAAAGGTTCAATAGATACTGGTAAAAAGAAATCAATTTATTAAAAAAGAAAGAGTCACTGAGTTGAAGAGGACAGGCCAGCGAGTTGGGGACAGAGATTTATCTATGTATATAAGCAGGATAGTTTGGAAAACTGTACTGTACATTTCTGCTGGTCTAAGGAAGGAGAGGACAGTGCTTAGTTAGTTTTGTCTTCTTTTAAGAATTGTGTGTACTTTTTCTCTACTTAATTCAAGCCAGTTGTTTCCTTCCTGGGTATTTATCTACAAGAACTGAAGACATTATTCCTTATACATTTCTTTCTTCCTTCAGTTCTGAATGGATATATCTGGTCATATGAATAACTGGTTGGAAGACAACACTATGCATTACAACAAACTGTGGAATTCATGTTACTTTGTTAAGTGAAATTCTGTATCACTTTTAATTCTTCTCATTTTAATACTATCTTGTACTCTTTTTAAAAATAAAATTTAAAAAATAAGACAAAAGATTTGAATATTAAAATGGAAATATTACATCTTCTGGAAGAGGAAGTAGGTAAAAATCTTAAGAACATAAGAGAGTTCATGAGCAAAAGTCAAACTGCACAGGAAATACTTCAAAGAATCACCAATTGGGATCTCATTTTTTTTTAAAGTTTCTGCACATCAGAAGAAATAACAAACAGGGTGGAAAGAAAATCCATGAATAGGGAAAACATTTTATAGTGGACTTTCCTTCAGACAAAAGACTCCTATCAAGAATATATGAATAATTTAAAAAAATCAGTCCTCCAGAATTGAAAGACCCATGCAAAGTGTAGGCATTTGAGATGACTGTGCACTTTTCAGATAATGAAATACAAATGGCAAGTAATTTTATGAAAAAGTGTTCAACATCATTGCTCATTGAAGATATGCAAACTAAAACTACACTTAAATATCACCTTATGCAAGAAAGAATGACTATCATCAGGAAGTTTTCTTAGGAAAGAGGCTGCAGGGGGAAAAGGAACACTTCTCCACTGTTTATAATTGTGCAGACTGGTACAACAGTATGGAAATAAGCATGAAGGTTCCTCAAAAAGCTAGGATTTGAGATCCCATTTGAGCCAGTTATTCCTCTTCCTAGGTGTTTTTCCAAAAAAAAAAAAAAAAAAAAAACCAAAAAACTGAAATCATACCACAGTGATATTTATGTAATCATGTTTATGGTAGTGCAATTTACCATAGCTAAAGCATTGAAGTAACCCAAATGCTAATCATATGAGGAATGGATACCAAAAATGTGTTATTTTTAAACAATGGACTATTATTCAGCTATAAAAGGATAAACTTGAGGCTTTTTTTTTTTTTTTCTTTTTGAGACAGGGTCTCACTGTGCAGTTCAGGCTGGCTTTGAGCTCACTTTCGTAGCCCAGGCTGGTCTCGAACTCGCAGCGATCCTCTTGCCTCAACCTCCCAAGTGCTGGGATTACAGGCATGAGCTACCACGCCCGGCGACTTGAGGCTTTTATAGATAAGTAGATGCAACTAAAGTCTATACTGGTAAGTGAAATAAATCAGACCCACATATGCAAACATTGTATTATCTTGTTAGTGTGAGAACCTAAAAGAGTAATTAAAATTTGAAATGTAGAATAGATATTATGAAATGGAAAGAATTTGTTCAGTGTGAAGGAAGACCTGGGGTGAGGAGAATGACAAATGAAAAAAGGTTATATATATATTCATGTATAAATGTAGAATGTTTTAGACAAGTGTACTGCTGATAACTTTGAGAGGAGAAGTTAATGCTTAAGTTTTTTGTTTTTTTCCTATTATTATTTTTTCTTTTGAACTCCTTATAATTGTTTTGTGTTTGTTTGCTTTATTTTTCCTTTCATCCAACATTGCATGTTTATATCTGACAATCCATACAACTAATTTTAAGATAACATCATGCAATACAGCAGTGATTGTTGAATTCCTATTAGTTTTGTTAGTGAAATTTTGTATCATTTCTAATGCTGTCTTTTCCTCTCACTGCTTTGCATTCCTTAGAAAATAAAATTGATATAAACAATTTTAAAATAAAAGGAAAATGTATGACATGATGATACTGTATCATGAAAGAATGCCTACACTAATATGAAAGTACATTTTAGAGCCAAAGAACATTATTCAAGGTATGTCCCCAGAAATGAAAAGATAGAAGTAGCTAAAGAGATATGAAAAGCCAAATAATTGGAAATACAATTGTATTCCGCAAAGCTTCACAAAAGACGCCTTACAAATAGTCCATAAGTTATAAAGAGGGAGGCAAGGTCTGCTAACTGACCTAGCATGTGGAATATGGAACACGCCACCTTAAAAGAGTAGAACATCTGTTTTTTTGATACCCAGGAAATTCACCAAAATGATCAATATTCCAACCCAGAAAACATTAGTGAGTGTAAAATAATTTGAATCATGTAAACAAATTGCATATTTGAAGTGTTTCTTAAAATTCTTATACAGCAAAAAATATAACCAACAAAGTGAAGACAACCCACAGAGTGGAAAAAAAAAATTAACCACCAATCCCCCAGACAAAGGACTTCTTTAAGAGCATATAAAGAATTAAAAAAAATCAGACTTCCTAAATTTGAAAATCCAATCAAAATGGGCATCTGACATGCATACACACTTCTCTGGTGAAGAAGTAGAAATGACAAATAAATATATGAAAAAATGGTCAGCATAGTGGTCATTTGAGGCTTATAAAATTAAAAAAAAAACACCAAGATGCCATCTCATCCTACAAAGAATGGCTGTCATCAAGAAGTCAACCAGCAACAAGTGGTGGCAGGGCTGTGGTGGAAAAGGAACTCTTATCTACTATTGGTGGGAGTGCAGACTGATGAATCCATTATGGCCATCAGGCTGGAGATTCCTTAAAACTAGGAGTAGAGATTCCATTTAATTCAGTTATTCCCCTCTGTGTATTTTCCCAGAAGAATTACAAACATCTAGATACATGAATATGTGAACCCATGTTTTACTAATTTCAAAATTTCACTAATCAAAACAACACAATTTGTCATACTAAAACCTTGGAAATAATCCAAATGCCCCTCAATCTAGGAATGGATAAAAAAGTTGTGGTATTTTCATACAATGGAATACTATTATACTATTCAGTCATAAAAGAAAGATAGACTTGAGACTTTCATAGGTAAATGTATGCAACTTGAAACTATTATCCTAAATGAAATGAACCAGCAGAGAAAAAACACAAATTCAAGCAATTTGGAATGAAAACAGAAAATCACAATGGAGCCCACAGAAATCCAGAAAATCATCAATACCTACTGAGATAGCCTATGCTCTAATAAGATGGCAAACTTGGAAGAAATTGATAGATTCCTGGATACAACTGAGCTGCTGAAAATAAACCAATAAGATATAAAAATTCTAAGTAACCTAGTATCAACCAGAGTAATTTAAAATATAAGTAAAAAATTACCAGAAAAAAAAAAAACCCTGGCCCTTATGGATTTATTGTTGAACTCTACAAGAAATTTAGGGAACTGTCTAGTTACTGGTCTCTCACTGCTGGGGCAAATACCCTACACCCAAAATGAAGGAAGGAAAGGTTTATTCATCTCACAGTTACTGGAGGTTTCAGTTCATACTCAGCTGGCTCCAAGGCTTAGTGGAATAGGGCAGAGAATATCCAGTTTACGGCAGTGAAACAGCAACAAATGGCTACGGAGGCCACAGACCAACCAGGACAACAGAGAGCAACAGTGAGCAACAGAGAGAGAGAGAGAGAGAGAGAGAGAGAGAGAGAGAGAGAGAATCTGTTTCTCTCTCTCTTATATTATATTCAAGCTCTTTGCTTCAGATCACACCCATAATCCTGACAGTACTAAAACCCATAATCCCAGTGGATCATGAGTTAGTCTCAAACTCTAGAAGCCCCCACCCTCTGACTGCATGAGGCTTTGGGCGGACAACTAGACACAAACCATAACAAGAACTAATACCACTAATGGTGAAACTCTAAAGAAGTTGAAAAGGGAACAATATTTTCAAAATCACTTCTAGAAGCAAGTATTATCTTGATTCCAGAACTAGAGAAAAATGTAACCAGGAAAGAAAATCAGAAGCCAATCTTTCTAATGAACATAGATGCAAATATCATTAATAAGATATTGGAGAACAGAATGTGGCAAATCAGCAAGAAGATTATACAACATGATTACGTGGTATTCTTCCCAGGGATGCAGGGATGGTTCAAAATATATAAATCCATATGTAAACACCAAATTAATAGAACCAAAAACAAAAATCAGATGATCACTTGAATAAGTGAAGAAAAAGTATTTGCCATAGCCCAACACTCATGCGTGATAATCCTACAGAAAATTGTTGTAATTTGAAGATTCCTTAAAAAATTAGGACTAGAGTTCCTATTTGACCCAGAAGACTTAAACCAGATAATTCTGGGTAATCTTCTCAGAATAATTGAAAACACCATTCTACAGAAACATATGTTTATACACCCATTTTGATGGTAGCACAATTGTAATAGCTAAATCGTTGATATAACACAAATGCCAATCAACTGAGGAGTGGATACAAAAGATATGATCTTTTTGTACAACGGAGTACTACTCAGTCATAAAGAAGGATAAGTCAGAGATAGGTAAATGGATACAACTCAAGATTATATTCACTGTGAAATATCAGATGCATGTGTGTAAACATCATGTTGTCTCACTAGTGTCAGAAATTGAAAGATGAAATAATATTAAAATATACAACAGGTAATTATGAATCTGGGAGGAACTGTTCAAAAAAAATACAAACTGATGGAGAAAGAAGAAAGGAAGAAGGGAAAATACATTTGTGTATAAAATAGTTATAATAGTTATGCAGCTAATTTCTCTTATTTAACTGGAAAGATTTGTGACAATAATTGTTTGGACAAGATATCATGGCTAACTCTGGTTAGCTAATATAAAGACAGCAATATACAATGTGCTCATTATTTCCCTTCTCATAGTAACCTGTTTTGAAACTCTGGTTTATTGTTATATTTTCTTTCAAACAAAAAAAAGTAAAAATAAAGAAAGATCACTTAGATAGAAAGGAAACACTATCTCTAAAAGATAACTCACATAATAAATGTAGTGTGTTCAAGTTAAATCTCTGTAGATGCAACAGGTTGAAATATGAAAATGGCTCTTATCCCATTTTGGAAAAAACTGAAAATGTATACCATCAAGCAAATTTCCTTGGAGGTCAGTAAGAAAGGAGTCAGGTTGTTCATCATTCTGAAGGATTTTTTTTTACACACTTTACTTTTTACCCCCATGATATTGTCAACTGAATGACCTGAGAGAATAAATTCTTTCAAGCCCCACTTCCCTTGATAAATGTGAAAACAGTTTTTCTCAAAATAAGATTTTTCTATAGTGACAGAAATAAGCCAGTGTAGGACTTTGAAAACCATTACTTGTGCAATTGTCCTTGAAATGAAATTCTTAAAAAATTATAGGTAAGACGGAATAATTCAGAAAAGTGTCCATAACAAAGTAAAGAGATGAATCCTCGCAAATGTGAAATGTTTAAAATTTCAACACAGCAAAAGAATGTAACTTTCATTATAGGACAAATCCTACAGGCTTCTTTAAAATGTTATCTTTATTAAGCAGAGAGCTTTTCTACTCATCTTTAATCCGTGCACAGCAGGGCAGACAGGAAAGAAGGTAGATGGTCCATTGCAGTTTGTCTTGCTTCTTTGCTTTTGCCTCACTGAATTTTTGAGTGAGTGAAGAGCAGTTTTGGAGCATGGGCTGAACCCAAGTGTCAAGAGATGGAGCTGTATGAGGCATGCTGAGGAAGGTAGTGAGATGGCTGGCATGGTCTGGTGGTCCTGAGAAGCTGAAAATAATGAGAATGCTAGGGAGGAAGAAGCAGATAGCTGAAGTGGGCAGAGAGTGTCAAAAGAAGACACCTTGTGCTCTGAGGCCACTTTTTTTCTGCTTTAGACAACAACACTGTGCCTCATACCATGTTTAATATCTCAACCAAATAGTCTGGCAGGTAACAAGAAATATGTTCAAGTATAAACTGTAAAGAATGGTGGCGCATGCCTGTAATCCCAGCACTTGGGAAGCTGAGGCAGGAGGATCGGTGTGAGTTCGAGACCAGCCTGGGCTACCAAAGTGAGCTCAAGGCCAGTCTGAGCTGCATAGCAAGACCCTGTCTCAAAAAACAAAACAACAACAACAAAAAAACCAAACAAAACAAACAAACAAAACAAAACAAAAACTATAAAGATATTCAAACATTAAGAATGAGCCACAGGCTCACTGGAACTCCTTCCCTGACCAGACCCCAGACAGGCAGGAACATAGGTAGGAACCCTCGGCCTGTGGACCCTGTGCCCCTGGAATTCCTTCCCAAACCAGACTCCGGACTAGCAGATGCACAGGTAGGAACTGTTGGCCTGCAGCACCTGTATCACTGGAACTCCATTGCTGACCAGACCCCAGACTAGTGGGCAGGGCAGGTAGGAACCCTTCGCCTGCAACCCCTCATACAATTAGAACTCCTTTCTTGACCTGACCCTGGACCACCAAAGGTCTTCTATCTAGAATTTACAAAGAACAATAAAAAAAAAATAGGGTCCTAAAATTCAAAGACCCAATCCAGAAATGGGCACGTAAGATGAACAGAGTTCTCAGAGGAAGAAATACTAGAAGCTTATGAATACATGAAGAAATGCTCTAAACTGCTAACCATCCATGAAATGGCAATTAAAACAACACTTAGATACTATCTCACCCCAGAAAAAATGGCTATCATAAATCAACCAAAAGAAATGTTGAAAAGGTTGCGGGGGAAAAAGAACAATTCTCCACTGCTGGTAGGAATGCAGACTGGTGCAACCATTATGGAAAGCAGTGTAGGGATTCCTTCAAAAACTAGGACTGAAAATCCCATTCAACCTAAGTACCTCCCTTCATGGTATTTTCCCAGATGTAATGAAAACATCTTATCATAGTGATGTTTGTGCTCCTATGTTTATATCACCACAGTTTCTAATAGACAAATCTTGGAAACAACCAAAATGCCTGTCACCTGAAGAATGGTTAAAAAAGATGTGGTGTTTTTATACTATTGAATATTACTCAGCTATAAAGAATGATAAATTAGAAGACTTCATATAAGTGGATGTATCTTGAAAATATACTTGTAAGTGAAATAAACCAGACCTACACGTATATATTGTCACCCTAGTCTAAGAACTCAAAAGAAGAGATAAGAATGGAAAGGCATAACACAGATGAAAGGAAATCAAGAACTGAAGGACTGAACAACAAAGAGACAGCAAGCAGAAAAGGTAGGTAACTTGGGAGGTGCAAAACCATGCATTCATATACACAGAATGAATTAATCAATAGTCCTAAGGATCTCGAACAGGTTTTAGATACTGAGAATAGCAATGTATAATGATAAATCCATGGTTGGTATACCTGTCATTCTAGTCTTGTAGATGTGTGCTGCTTCTAATGTAATTTCAGTTATTGCTATACTGTCACTTAAATTTCTATTTTGAAGGAAAATAAAAAGGGGTAATAAAAGAGAATAAGAGAGCTGGTGAGGTGGCTGAGTGGTCTAAAGCACTTTTTTCATCAATCTTAGGCAACCGCAGGGACCATGGTTCAATCCCTGGCACTACATGCTGTGCCATCCCCACCCTGTGAGCTCTCAAGCAATTGCCTTTCTTAGTAATCTGGGGACAGTTGGCCAATACATTGCTCCAATGGATGGGTGCAGTGAGTGGAGAAGCTCAATTCATTGTAACTTTTCCGAAGTTTCTTCAGCTTAACTTGCAAGCATACTCATTCAAACAATATCAAGAACTAAAGAAGTTATTTTTGTTTTGTTTTAGGGAGAAAATAAAATCAATATTATCCATTTATCTGGGTGTCTTAAAATTTTTTCTTTATTTTTGATGTATTTGGCACAGGATCTTACTATGCAGCTTGGACTCCTAGTAATACTCTTGTTTTCAGCATTCCTAGTGCTAGGATTATAGGTGTGTGCCACCACTCCTGGACTCAGCATGCCTGGGGCCATGGCCGGTGCCACCTGTGGCACAGGGGATTGAATCCAGTCCCCATGCCTACCTAAGCAGGTGCTTAATCTACTGAGCTGTGCTGTCTCCCCATTTTTCTCTCATTAAACAATAAAATAAAATTTCATAATTAGATAATAAGGATATGACAACAGTTTTGTACTGTGTATCACTATCTTCAAAGCAGTTACTCAGAATGACAAGATACAAATCACAAATATTCTTCCAAAAAGAAATGAATAGATAACAGCACAAATCTTTCCTTTTAATGAACTAAGATAAACTTGTCACATAATTGAAACTTAATATATGCACTGCGATAGTGCTAAAACAATAGCATTTGTAATTTCGGGAAGTATCGGAACTCATTTCTACTTATCACTCATGTAATGTGCATGTGTGTGTGTGTGTGTGTGTGTGTGTGTGTGTGTGTGTATGTGTGTGTGTGAGTGTGTGTGTGTATTTTTTTTATGGAAGAAACCTTCAAATACTAAAACTTGTGTCTCTGACTTATTTCACTTGACATTAGCAAATTGGACTCACTTACTTATAAACTTCTTATAATTATTTTTAAGTCCTAAGAGAAAATAATAAAAATCCTCAATGAAATGAAGTGAATAGGATATGGACTAATTAATCATATGGGTTAATTCTTAACAGAAAAATTTCAAAATGGACAAGTATGTTGAGAAAAGGTAACCAGCTTGTCTCTATAAACCCCAAAGAACATGAACAATGAATGCCTGCACTATAAACAGAATTTATAATAGGAGCTATGGGCAAGCACCAGCAGGAGTGACATTCCCCAGAAGCATTTGCGGGTGTGGATGGAGGACGAACTGGGAGGAGAAGAGAAAATCAAGAAAAGTCTATGTGGGAGTAAGCTTTCCATTTCCGTAATAAATACCCAAGATCATCAAGCTCACAAAGAAAAAAGGTTTAACTTGCCTTGTAGTTTGTTGTGATCCATGATCAGTTACCCTGCTGCTCTTGTACCTGGGGGAGACAGCATATGATGGAAAAAATACAGGAAGAAGTTGCTCACCTTGTGGTTCAGCAGGAAAAAGAGGGGGAAGAGCCTGGATCCCACCATCACCTCAAGGTCACACCCCGAGTGATCGAAAGCTTCTCACCAGGACCAACTTGGGAAGTTTGCCCCACCATCCTGTGGAATCAATAGCTGGGGACCAAGTCTCTAATCCATGGGCTGCAAGATTTACTCAAGCCCCAAGCTCCAGCAGCCCATCTTCAGCTTTGTTTGTTTGTTTTTCTTTCTTTTCACAGCATCCCCCCTTTCTTTTGACCAGCTCAGTCCACCCTGTGGGCGGGGTTGGTGTGACATGTGGTGCTAGGGATCGAACTGCAGTTCTTTGTGCTTACCTAGGCTTGCCTAAGCAGGTATTTTAGACCACTGAGCTATCTCACCGGCCCCGCACAGCATCTTTTTATTTTCACTCCTTCCATTAAAATTAATTCAATGGGGCTGGCGAGATAGCTCAGCAGTCTAAAGTGCCTGCTTAGGCAAGCTTTGGCAACCGCAAGGACTGTGGTTTGATCCTTGGCACCACAGGCTGCACCAGCCCCACTCCCAGGGCAGGCTGTGCTGGCCATAACATAAATGAATAGATAAAGTTTAAGGAAATAAAATAAAATCAATGCACCAGACTTCAAGTTAAACTGAGGAAGGCTACCTAGATTTAGGAAACGTTTCACACTGAATTTGGGAAAAGCCAGCATGAGGTCATGCTTGGTGCACTGGGACTATGGCCAGGGAGTCAAGGTCACTCTTGTAATGGGCAATAGATACAGCCTAGCAGGAATCGTTGCAAGGCTGAGGAGCCCTAGTGACCATTCTTGTGCTCAGCAGGGACAAAAGACAATTAGGTAAGCAAAATTGAGTCAATCATTAATGTAAAGTTAAGACTAAAGTGGCCCAGGGAATGAGAGCCTCTTCAGGTGAATTACATTAAAGGCTACAGATAGCTCTGAGGTTCCTTATGTGGCCAATATTGTCAATGATGTGAAAATAATTAGCTATCTAGTTGAGGGGGAAAATAGATGATCACTCTTAGCACAATTCAAAATCAATTATAAGTGGTTTTTAAAACCTTCAATGGAAGGAAAGAAAGCAAATTAAAAAGTATTGAGGAGAAAAGGTCAAACTCAACTGTATAAAAGTGTGACATTTCTGTATAAAAAGTGGTACTCTGGTCCAGCACACAGTGCCAGCCCCAACTCTGGGGTGCTTTGAGCCAGTGACCAAGTCCTGGTGTGGTGGCACATGCCTGTAATCCCAGTGCTGTGGAGGCGGAAAGCAGGAGGATCGCTAAGAGTCTGAGCTGTGTATCTAAAATGAAAAAAGAGAGAGATGGCCTCACTCATAAATTGCAATGTAAGAGAAAGGATAGCTAGCAATAGTTACAGGTAAAGATCAGCATAAAAACATACAAAACCCAACTACAAACCCATAATAAAATATACATGGAAAATTGTCAATGGATATAAATGTTCTGAGAGTGAATTACAAACAGTCAATACTGTAGTTTCTGTAAGAGTAAAACAGGATGAGTGAGAATGACAGCAAGAGTAGAAGTGGAGGGTGACAGGCAGCTCAGTGATAAAATGTTGTCGAGAATGTGTGAGACCTAAGGAAAGGATAGTGTGAGCGATTGCCACTGCAATCAGACAGAACAGTGGGATAAAAAGAGAGATAAACTAGCGTGGATTTGCTGGAGAAATCCTTAGGCAGTAGCTGGCAGGAGTTCCGAGGACCAGTGTGTGAAAAAGAGATAAAAGGGGCATTCTGAGGATGGTGTTTGGAGCGGGAGTTGCCGAGTGAACGAGGGAGCACTTCTTGAGAAGGATGTACTTGTACTTAAATAAATACATGTTTGAATTTCACTTTTGTTTGCACATGCTAGGAATGTTAATAAAATGCTTAATTACTCCAACCCAGAATAGGTACTCCAAAGCCACACTGAAGATTCTGCCGTTTGTTGTATAAAGATCAGAACCATAAATTGTTAATTATAATAAATGTTAGAAGCAATTACCCACTGAGAGATTGAAGGGAATGGGAAAAAGAGGATCTGGAGAAGGGAGGAGAAGAGGGAGACAGAAGAGGAAGAGGAATGAAAATTACTAAGATGTTCTACGCATGTGTAGTGATTCCCCAAGCTGAACATTACTATGTGCAAACATTACTATGGCATTCAAAAGGCCAATCGCATGGACTTGTGCCACTTTCAGCAGGAACAGAGTCTAACAATATGTCCATGGCAAGAGACTGTACACTTGGAATAACTTCTTGGCCTTAAATTCCTGTATCTGCTGCTTGGAAAACACATCTAGCCTTCATTAGAAAAGTCGGTGAACTTTTCCTCTAAAATTGTCATGGTTACTGGGAGTAAGTGCAAAGAGCCTGAATGAAAGCAGAGAGCAACCAGGCTCCTTTTGTGCCTTCCTGCTCACAATGTCTATGTGAGGGAGAGTTCACTTGCTGGGTGAAGCCAGAGTGGGGAGGAGCCAATGGCCCTCATCTACTCTAACTCTCAGAAACTGAGGATCTAAGAGGCAGTGTAAGCGAGCAAAACTGGCAAACATTAAATTGGAGATGTTTTCACAGTCCCATGTGACAGGTACATGCAACATGAGTTTTATGGGTGTAGTGTTTAGAAGTGTAATTTGGGACCCAGGGAATTTAGTTGATTTTCAAAGCCATCAGATTGATGAGATCACCAAAGGCACAATGAGGTAGGAGGGAGAATGGAGCAATCTGCCCAAACTCATATATTTTAAAATTACTTAGAAGGAAGAATACGAACTGGGCAAAGGTGGAAGCTGTAAAGAACTAGTAAAAACGCAGGAGAAGTAGAAGTTATGAAAGTGGGCAAAGCGTTTCAAAAGGAAAGGAGTGCCATCTGTGCCCGACAGTACCTTTGGTTCTGTAGCAGATAGGGCTCAGCAGAGCAAACATTTCTCATCTCCATAGTACTCCTGGCAGCAGGTGCGCTATCAGTTATCTTATCACTGCTTACATGGTAAGTGATCAGGAGACTACAGTTGACCCACAGCAACACTTTACAATCATGACTTTTAACTAAAGGTGGCCTTCCACATGAATATCCTTCATTCTATACATGCAAATGTCCTGACATATGCTACATTTACATTTACTAGCTGTGTGGAAAAACTGTACTAAAGTGTTTGCAATTTGTTTTTCCAAGAAACTTATACACATATCATTAGAATTCTCAAAGTAGAAAGGGCTAGACAATAAATATTTAAAGCTTTAAATTTTCTGAAATTAGTTGAAATTATAGCACCACATTTCCAATAAAGTGAACCTTTTGCACAAGAAATATGAAAAAATAATACAAAGATACACAAAATGAAATTATCCAAAATTAATTATAAAGAAAAAAATCTTTAAAGCATATACATAAAAATATTAGCTATGGAAGAACAAAATAATATTACATCTTATTCTACATTAGAAAATAAGAGCAAGTGAGTAAGAAACTAGACTAATGAATTCAAACAACTGAAAAAAAATATCTGTCTTCATTAAAACATACCTTCAAATATAATTTTGAAAACTAAAAGTAAAACATTTTCCAGTTATACAAACTTTAAATATTCCAATACTTCCAGACATAGCATATAGAAAATAATGAACAGCATAATCTACAAGGCAAGAGAAGTTGTTATATGGTCCTGGATAAAGAACAAAGAGTGCTCAAAATGGTAGTTATGTAGGACTATGTAAAGTACAATTATATTAGATGAATGCACTTAAAAGGTCACTGAAAATTTCCACAAATGAGTATCAATCTTATGCTAGGTTATATACAATTTTTTCATATACATATTTGAGTACATGTGTGTGAGCATGTATAAAAGACAAGGAAAAAGTAATGTAAAGCCAATGGAAAATAGAAACATACTTTTTAAAGTTTCTGATACTAGGAGAAAATACCACACCATGTCTTATAAGTAGATTATGTCAAAGATACAGTATTAATCATGAAACAAATATTAAAATTAAGTAGTATTCATAAAATTAATTAAATATTAGCTAACAAAAATTAAGTTCAATATTTCAAAACAGTACTCAAAAATTAAACTTAAATTGTGAGTCCGACTAAGAGGCCAGAATGGGCCCAGGGCAGTCTACCTCACACTCTGGGCCTGGTTGCTGGGTAGTGAGTTTCCGGTGGGCCTATGGTGCTTTCACTCAGCGTGGGGCCTGGTTGCTGGTTTGAATGAGTTTCTGGTGGGCCCAGACTGGTCTACCTTATATCCTGGGCCTGGTTTCTGGGTCAAATAAGTTTCTGGCAGGCCCAGGGCAGTCTCTTCTGCTTTTAGGTGCACAGAAAAGCAGAGAAACTGGCTGAAGAGCATGGTAGAGCACAGCTGTTCCCATCTTGGCAGCCAGGAAACAGATAGAATGACTCAGCCAGGGAGCAAGGGGCTAGGGACCAGGTAGAGTCCACAAGACCATGCTCTCATGGCCTTCTCCCTGCAACTCGGCCCCACCTCCTGTTACCATTGCCTACCAGTAATGCCATCAGGCTAGGCTTTTACCATGAATTAACCCACTTACTGGATTCAGAGCCCTAATGGACCCAGCCACTTCCCCAAGGCTAACAATGTACCTTTAACACCTGAGTTTTTGGAGCTATTTCAAAACCAAGCTATAACATACTCACTAAGCAAAATCTGAAAACAATTATAAATAATGGGTGAAGTCATTCATAATCTTATACCATAACCAAGGGCTAGCTGCAGGAAATCCCCAATTTAGGAACACTGAATTTGAAAACCTTCGCAGACAACATTATATGAGAGACGTCACATAATGAACATTTATAAATGAAAGCAAATCATGGAAATAGCTCACATGCCTGCTAGACATTGTTAATTGCTTATGTGTTTACAACTTAAAGGAAGGGAGGTTTATTCTGGCTTCTGATTTCCTCAGTGTCAGTCAAGTCTTCTTGTCCAGCTTTATTGTTGTGTGGAATGACTGAGGCCTATCCCGCCTGCCTCATCTATTTCCTGCCACAGGTAGGGAGGTCTGAGGGCTGAGTCACTGTGTCAGTCAGCATGCCCTGTTCACAAGAGTCATAATAATGAGAGCTTGAGCAACCTCCATCTCATGGATATCAAGATATGATCCCCACCACAAACTGAATTCTATCCAAACCTTCATTCTCACATGCAATGCAGAAATTCAAACATTGAAAGGAGATGTAAGAAGAGCCTTTCAGAGACTGGTTTATTTCTAAGGATCTGCCCAACATGGTTTGGCCAGTCTTTGCCAATGCTGCCTGCTCTCATCGCCTAGTTACTGGGTCTATGTGTGTCAGCAGTTATTTCCACTTGATCTTCAGACAGACCCTGAGACTTCTGGGTTCAGTTACTAAAGACTCCAAGGTCAACTTCAGGCTTTGACTGTGAATCCCAAAAAAACCTTTGGCCTTTCTTATTCTACTTGTTTTCCCTCTCTGGCCAATAGAATGACTTGAAACAGGCAAGGCATTCATTATTGCCCTGTTGCTACCTTAAGAAGGTTTCTTTATACCTTTATCATCTCTCCTACACTACTACGGAAGGGCTTCAGACAAGAAGGAAATGTATTTCTAAAGCTTTATTATTATTTTAACTGAGGGTCTAGCAATTGATGAGAGTTCTAGAAATAATTGTGTAGACGACAAACATTCATTGGCTCTTTCCCCCTTCCTTTGTTTCCCAATAGCTTCTCATTCCACTCTTGTCATATCTCTACCACAAGTAAAGCTTCACCCCAGGAAACAATCTCATTGCTAAAAACTTGATCTTTAACTTCACTTCATCAATGCGGAATCTTTTTCTTATGTGGGTGGAATATTTTCCTCTGCTTATGGCATGACACTCTAGGCCTATAGTCATGCACAATTTTAAATGATTGTTTTCTTTTCTACTTCCAAATCAGAGGAGGTCAAGATTCTATTTCTACCTGGCTGCCTGTCCCGGGAGAGAAGGTTTAAAAATCCAGGCACTTGAGGAAAGCAAGTTGAATTTAAATCCCAGGTCTGTATCTTAGCAGAAAGACACTTTTGGGACATTAGGGAACCAAGGGACTGCTATGCAGACTGGTTCTTAAGGGACAGAAGGCATAGTGTGCCACGTGCTAAGGTTTTACCTAGTAATATTGCTGCCTTCATTGTCTGCCCCATTCAACCATGTAGGATACCTTAGCATCTCTTTCAAGATGGCCTTTGAGAATGTGTCTGTGGCCTCTTCTGGGTGATACACAGTCATGGCCTTTACAGCTTTGAGATAATGGAGGGCAAAATCATTTTTGGTTTATGTAATCTTACAAGATTTCCTTGATGCTTGATGTTAGAACTATGAAAGCAGAGAGTACATGGAGAACACCACGGCTGTTGCTATAGCCAATGCTTCCATCCCTGCACAAACACACACACACACACACACACACAAAAAAAAAAAAAAAAAAAAAAAAACCCAAGAGATAGTCTTTGGGATTGGTTTGGGAAGTTCACCTCCTTTCCTGACACTAACATCTGTGACAGCCCACTCAATCAGATGCTCCAGTAACAACAGGCTTTCCTGGATGCAGCTGGCATGATGTAAGTGGCTATGGCCTTCTTCACATCAAGAATACATACTCTGAAGGGTACACAGCAGTGCTGACATGATTAGGGGTTCTCCAAAGTGGTGGTGGAAGTTTGCTCTGATTGACGGGTACACCTTGGCTGAAGTGGGAATAGGCTGGCCTCTTCCAGCCAAGGGCTCCATTACCCCACAAGGGGAGCTACAAGGACCCCCAAAACTGAACATCTGCCCCTTCTCAGCATCTGTTACTTAGTACCCTTAAAATCGTCACTTTTTCAAAGGAGTAATGAACCTTCTGAAATACAAATCTTGGTGCTTGCCCACCTCACATCCTCCTGCAGAAAGATGGGGGTGGGCGCCCAGTCTTCTCTTGCTGAAATGGTGGAGTAAGTAAATTTTCTTCATAGATGTATTCCTTAGGTTATGTCATCTGACTTGGAAAAAATTGTGCCAAAGTCTACAGCCCAGGTGGATAATCCCTAGCCCCCATTTGGCAGGAGACCTCACCTGATAGGAATGTTGTAGACACATTCACACCACACCAGAGTTGCCCACACAGAGATTGAAGCCAGGGCCTGTGGAGACCATCAGGGGTACTCGAAAAGCCAGATGATCAAAGAAGACAATGTCCTTCCCTCTATGTCACCATCTACATTCTCTCCACTACATACATTCCCTCTCTGCTCTGTTAACCTGCTGGATTTGAGAAAAATCATTTGCGTATTATCCCCTGAGACATCTCAGAAGGAAGCCCCACAGGGAAGATACACATGCAGAAGCCAGGACTTCATCGTCTTGGAAAGAATATTGGAGGAGGTTCTGGAGGATGTGGTTTCTAGTATTTTCAGGGTTTATTTTGGATTTGTGGTTGTTGCTCAGTCTTTGAGTCTGGAATGTCCAATTTAAAAAAGGAATGTAACACATGTTAGCTAGGTTTCCACTGCAGTGACAAATACCCAAGAGTAACAACTTAAATAGAAAAGGGTTTTGAATCAAAAGTTGTAGAGGTTTCAGTACAGGGCCAACTGGCTCCCTTAGTTTTAGGCCTGGGACAAAGTAGAGATATCATGGTGTAAGAATTAAGGGAAGCAAAACTGCTCACCTTCTAGTACCTGGAAGCCATCAGGGAGATAATAGACTCAGAACCTGAGAGAAAGAGGCCAGGGACCACACAGACTTCCAAGCCCACACCACCATGATTCATTCTCTTCAGTGGGTCCCTTTGCTCAGTGATTCTATCCAATTATGTTTTCACAAGCACATAATCCACTTGATGTAGCTTGCCTGACCCAAGATCTTGTCTCAGAACCTATAAGCAACCAAGCTTCTCACATAATAAAATGGTTAGAGAGCATTCTAGATTTCCAACCTTACAATGTCATATCTGTGACCACTATGAAACTTACTTCCCATAAAACAGATGGTATAGGAAGGTCAGCACCACTGAGGCAGGCTGAGTGTGAGGGACATGGAGGCCAGCAGCCCTGCCAATAGCTTGTGCCATAGCACCCTTCCTACCCAGAGAATCTTCTACTTGGATCTCATGGCTCTCCTGAGCACTGTCATGTCTGTGGAGTGTTTAGTTTAACCTGCTTGCTACACAAAAATATAAACTGGCTTTCTTATAAGCAAAATAATTTGTCAATGATCAGTGCACAGGAGGTCCAAGATCAAGTGCAGGTGGACTGGTAGTGAGCTAGTAGTCTTTCATCTACTCTTAGCATTTTAACAACACTGAGATCCAAAGAATTTTAGGACTCCAAACATTGGTCTTCAGCCCCGTGCCCGCAGATCTCATGACAAGATTGCTTATGTGTGAGACATTCTCTGATGCCATCCATGGCCAGCCTGGGAGGCCCCAGATCACCGCTGCTGAGCAGAACATCTCACAGAGACTCATTGTACCGCTTCTGCCTCTGCCTTGTATACACTGTGTGCTCCCAGACTCTGGGGCTGGCCTCCGTGGCAGAGATTGCCTGGTCTCCCTGATGTCTTTCCCCTCTCTTAGACCCTTCTCATCACTCAGAGGCCTGTCTGAGCCTGAAAATCACGGTCCATAGATACCTTCAGCCCCATAATCTCTTCTGTAGTGATTCAGAAGTGAGTATGGCACTTTCCTTTCCACATGGTGGCACTGATAGTGTGCTCTGGGTCATCCACTGAGGAGGAAAACTATATGACTGTGCCAGGTTGTGAAGCATGCTTTTATTTGCACATGGCTCCATGGGAAAGCAATTGCTAAAAAGCTCAGGACAACTGAGCTGTAGCTGAGATCAGTTTACAAAATACTAATAAATCAATTATTCCATGTGACTACCAAACATGTCTCCATGTCACAATCTCAGGTCCTCTTAGTGTATTGCTCTAGGTGCTTCCCCAAACTGTGTGTCCCAGCTGTGCTTTGTGCTCCTAGTCCTCACATAGGGTCCCTTTTCCAGGGTGTCCAACTGACAGCCTTCCCTTTGCAAGCTTCATGGCTATTGTTTGGCCACTTTCTGAGTTCATTGTGTGGAAATTAAATGTGGGCAGATGCATGCAGCCTCTTGGAAAGTCTCCATTCCTCTTGCTCAGTTGTGGCATAGGAGTCGAGGGTGTAGCCAGAAAGGCTTTTCACCCACTGTCTCCACACCTACAATGCTTCTGTCCCCACTTCACTCTAGGGTGACCTCCCTGCAGCCACCTTCATCCTTCTCTCACTGGGCTGGGGATGGCCTTGTCTGCAGACACACACACACACACACACACACACACACACACACACACACACACCCTTCTCATGGGGAAGGCACCTTGCTAGACAGTGTTAGTTGTGGACAGAATACAAAAATACAAAATCCATAGCACCTGAGGTGCTCAAATTCTTTATTGAATGTATTGTTCATTTAAGTAGAATTCCAGTCTTTTCTTTCCTTCAAGAATGAAAAACTGAAAACAAAGAATAATTTCATGCATAATAACATTTTATTATGAGTGTGGAATTATTTTAAAAATAAACAATGCCTTATTTTCCACTTTCTAAGATTTGACAAGCTGTCTACAGTTTGTTGCTGATTATATTTCTTTGTGTGCTTCCCTTCTTTTATAAAGTAAAAGTCCCATCTCAGCCTTTCTCTAGGGGTTGTTTTGCATATTTGGATATTTCTTTTTGTTTCCCAGGGCATTTCTATGGTTACACAGTGAGTACCCAATGAGTTTATTCAATTGCATTTGTCAATAAAGGCCAGACAATCTTAGTGGCTAAGATTGTTTTAATCGCTTTGTGTCAAGTCCTGAGCCTTGCCTAGTGAAGAGGTATCCTCAGCCCTGAGGCACAGTCCTGCCATCACCCATTCATAGTGGAGCACATCGTCCAAGGTGACTGGATTCGTTACCCACTTTCTTATTAGAAAGCAGAGAGCAAACCCACAGAAGGAGATCCAATTGTGCTGGGCATACAGAAGCTGTTAATACCCACTGAAAGGTCTAAGCAGGACAGGAGAGTCAGGCCTTTATTTTAACACACTTTCCCATTATATATATATATATATATATATATATGCAAAGGCTGTGGTTCTGCGCTTCATTTTCTACCTCTTCTGGCAGGAAGAATGAATTTGCCACATCCTCCTTTTGAAAACACAAAAAGATGCTCCCTCTCAGCTATTACTGTGGTGGCCATGGCAGTATTCCATTAAGACGGACATTTAGTCCAATGGCAACTCACCAGTGAGGTCACTCTGTTCTTTAAGAAAAACTGACCTCCAGAGTAATGAGAAGAAGAAGAAATAAAAGGATTTGGCCTAGTCAGGAGCATAAGGTGAGAGCAGAAAGCAAGCTGGTTTCCTACATAGGCTGTGGTGCTGGAGACCAGAAAGGAGATAGGGCCCAGGGTCCAGCCTCCTTTTGGGCCCTACTCTAACCAGACAAGCTGGCTCAGGTGTAATGTCTGGCTTTACTTCTGGAAAACAATTCTGTCTCTGCTCCAAATTGGTAGTGCTCTTTCCACTGAACAGGTGCAGATGAGGTGTCATCACATGCTTGCTGTCTCAGCCACACAAACTCTTCAGAAGGAAGCAGTCAACTTCTACGTAAGATAACTCCTAAATTAATGCCTCTCATGGTGTACTCAGTATGTTTGTGTCCTCAGCAAATTTCCTTGCAATGGAACCACCCCAATAAAGAGATGGGGGGCTTGGGCTCCTTCAGCAGATTCAGGTTAAGCTCAACTGATTCCAGTGTTCTTGAGTTCCCTGGATGACTCTTCTGCTTGCTTAACAAATCACTTCAAATCCAGTGGCTTATTGTCTCTTATGGTTCCAGAGGCCAAAGCTCCAAATCAGTTTCACAGCAGAGCTGAAGCCAAGGTGTCAGCAGAAGAGGACTCCTGAAGAGGCCCCGATGAGGAGCCTGTATCTACGGCCATCTTTCCTCCACTGTTCCGTCTACCATGTTCAAAGCCAGCAATCCAGCATCTTTAGACCTGCCCCTTTCTCTCTCCCTCTGCTTCTCTTCCTCCAATATATACTTTTTTGCCCACCTTTTATCTTAGAAGAATGCCAGTGGTGGTACTAGGGCTGCTGAGATCACCCAGGACATCGCTCCATCTCAACCCTTCTGACTCCATCTGCACATAGGACAGGTGAATAGGATAGGACTTCAAAGCATTGGGAGATCAGAGCATGGCTTGGTTTCGCACCTGCTACTCCACCCACTTCACACCTCTTGAGGGAGTGAGTAAAGGCAGCACTATTAGCAGTGACACAGCTTTTTCTGTCCAGTGCACCTGAGAAGAACTGGGGACAAGATGCCTAAACAGACCCTAACACCCAGAGGGAAAAGTGGTAGACAAAACTTCTGGCTAAGTGGTTCCTGTGTGCAGCTTGAGCTTGTCACAGGAACCAGTAGCTGGGATGGGTCCTGAGCTGGCCAGCAGGCCTTTTATTAGGTCTTGACACAATGGACATCATAATGTGGCTCATGGACAGCTGACATAGAGAGAGAACTGGCCAAAGACACTGAGGCATGGACATCAGAACTGTATAGTTTCAAATGTCAAGCAGTGGGTTGTGAAGGGCCCAGGGAGGGCAACCCATAAAGTAGAATGACAGCCAGGCAGCTGGGCACTGCTGCCGAGCTGGCCCTGTGAGCTGGGTTCAACACAGTCGATGAGGCCCATTGATGGCAGTGGGTTTCCATAGAAAATGGGAAGGAGGCATTGGACAGGAACCCAACACCGAGACTACAACACTGAAGCCCATGGCCTCTAGGCTCTGTCGTCTGCAACCAAAGCTCACTTTGCAGCAGATTCCTGTTCCCCAGAACCACGGAGCAGTGTACCCGTGCTAGAGCACTGAAGTTCTGCCCCAACAGTGTCATCGCGGGAGGCTGCGCCACCACTAACCTGGAGTACAAGCCACAACATCCTGATGGAAGCACGGCTCTGTGGATTCCATTCATGCTCATTTTTCTTATTTTTTTAGGGGATAGTTATAAAATTTATTTATGCTGGTATATTATTAATATACTCAGTACTCAGTATATATTCTTATATACATCTTGCATACTTTTTAAAAGTACAGAGGTTTTAGAATAATGATAAAACCCTTCATTTGCCTCCTTTTTGTTCCTATTACCCTTTCCTAAAAATAATCACTATTCCATTTCAGTTTTTCTTTTCCATCTTCTCTACACATTTACAACTTGAACATAGTTTCAATATGCTTTTCCAAATATGTCCTTCTGTCTATATGTGAAGAGAGTTGTTTGCCAAAGTCATGATGCTCAGAACTTCCTCTTTTTTTTTTTTTGGCTTTTTGAGACAGGGTCTCACTATGCAGTTCAGGCTGACCTTGAGCTCACTTTTGTAGCCCAGGCTGGTTTCGAACTCGCACTGATCCTCCTGCCTCAGCCTCCCGAGTGCTGGGATTACAGGCGTGAGCCACCACGCCCGGCAAGCTCAGAACTTCTTATTCAAGTTGCTCGCAGTCTTTCCAGCTACCAGAATATGGCAGCGAACATCGGCGAGTGCACATGCACATCTCTGCCTGTGGCCATTTCTGTGTGAGTGGCTCTCAAAAGGACAGCTGCTGAAACACAGGAGAGAAGGCTTTCAGTTTTATAGGTACAGTGAAATTAGTCTCCCGAAAGACAATTTCTATTCCTGCGGCCATGAATGGGCGTAGTCTAACATCCTTACCCATTTGATGATACCTCATGGATTTAAAGTTATACCTGATTTCTAGGGAGGTCAAGCATCCTGTCACATTTCTGTAGCCAGAAGATTTAATTTAGTGGAAAAGATAAAGTAGTGGCAGAAGAAGGCTGCACAGAAGCACTCACCAAGGAGCAAGGGCCTGGAGCACAGGGCGCTGGCAGCAGTGCGGTTCTCTTCTTCACAGCCGTCTCCCTGAGAGAGTGCAGAGGCACCTGGAGGCTGGCTGGAAGCTGGGGTCTACAGAGGCCCCACATGACTCTAATGGTCCTGCCTCTAGGAGTGCATCTTGAGAAGCAGTGCACCAAAACATAAATGAATTCAAGTAATCCCCACAGCCAGCATATATATATATATATATATATATATATATATATATATATATATATATATATTAAATGAAGCAGACAACTCTTTGACAAAATCCAATCAATACCTTAGCCAAAAGAAAGCACATTTGAAGGGTAGGAAGAAATGAAAACGTGACTTATTTCAGAATACATTTATTTGGGCACTCTCCACACACAGTGAATATTATGGAAGTAGATTTAACTCGTGCTTTCATCTATGCAGTAAGCAATAGGAGAAAATGCACGTAAAGTCACAACTGAGGAGAATGTAGAGATTGTGATCAAACTTTCTATCCTTGGGGTCAAGACATGATTAGTTTTAAATTATTTACATTAAACATTCTGCTTGTGTCTGTTATAGTCCTAAAATAACAAAGCATTTGAAAGTTCTATATTTTCCATTTTCTGTGTTTTGAACTAGGTTTGTAATAAATAGTTGCAAAAAGCAACTTGATTATTTCGGTAAAATCCATTTGTTTTTGAAATACATGACTAATTGTCAATTTCTTATTAAAGTTAAGTGTTTTAACATTATTATTATTTTTAGACAAGTTCTGGCTATGTAGGTCAAATTGGCCTTAAACTCTGCACAGCCAGATTGGCCCATGGTGGTCCTACTGCCTCTGCCGGCCATGTGCTGCCTGTCCAAAAAAAAAAAAAAAGCAAACAAATGAACAAACAATGCCCTCTCCCAAAAAACAAAACAAAACAAAACTTAAAGTTCTCTGTGAGATTATAAAAACTGATACCATAAAAGTATTGTTTTCCGGGCTGAGGCTATTGCTGCTCCTTAAACCTGGCGTGGAGGTGCATGCCTATAATCCCAGTGCTGAGGAGGCTGAAACAGGAGGATCACTGTGAGTGTGAATGGTGTAGTGTGATCCTGTATCACAAAAGGAAAAAAAAATTATTGTCCAAAAATAGCTAATACAATCACAAAATTTTTACTTTTATCAATTAATAATCAACAGATGCTGATGTTTTATAGTAGCATAAGTGAAAGGCCAAGGAATACAGAAAGATACATAGAAGTTTAACACTAAGATATTTAGGTAAAGCATTGAGATAAATGAATATATATCTGTTGATAGTAAGATTTTTTCTGTTGTACAATAAAAAAATGATAATTTGACACAGATAACCAAATTACATTTCCCTTGGCAAAAAGTCCTATGTGTTATATTTTACAAAGAACTTTGGCCAATTTGGCTTCCAGAATATTTCTTGGTCTAAAGCTAGGTTTGCAAATAATAAATGAACTGAAGTTTTTTCACTTTGAATTCAACAATCATGAGAATGAAAAATATAGGTACGTAGAGTCATAGGAGAGAATGACACAATTCAAATGTAAGGCATGATATCTAATAATCAAAGAATAGATTCTTTCCATGAGAGTATCAATTTAAAATTTCATGCAACTAGAGACCATACTCTTAAGTGCAATGGATTAGAAGTGCAGGTGCAAACATCATATTGTCTCTTTATTGTGAGAACCTGAAAAGAAAATAAAAATCTGAAGGGCACAATAGATACTTGAAAAAGAGAACGAACCTGTTTCAAAGGAAGAAATTACTGAGTGGAGGAGGACAGGCGGGGGAGTGGGGGAAGAGGTATGTCTATGTATGTAAGCAGGATGGACTGGACAAGTGTATTGTGGATTTCTGCCAGTCTATGGAAAGAAACAGATGATGTTTAATTTGTTTTGGCCTCTTTTTTCAATTGTTTGTCCTTGTTCTCCTCTTAATTTGTCAAATTTTCTTTTCTTTCTTCTTCCCATTTTGTATGGATATGTCTGGTAATACGAATACCTAATTGGAAGACAATCCTATGCACTACAACAAGTACTGTTAAATTTGTATTATTTTGTTAAATGAAAATCTGTATCATTTGATAATTTTTATGCATTAATACTATTTTGTACAGTCTTTAAAAATTAAAAAAAAAACAAAATTTCACTTTAGGGAAACAAAATCCTGCTATTACCCTAAGATTCCTAACTGTGAACATAAATCTGGAAAGCTGAAGCTGCTTTTTCCAGGCAGCAAACTCAGCTGCCTTCTCTCAGTTTTGACACTAAGATAGGGCTTCCATCCAGTGCTGAAGCTTGTTTCTTCTGTAGGTATAACCACTTTCTATCATAGAATTGAAACATTTCATATCATTTGCTTTGAAAGAAACCCAGTGACTACAGAAGACATGCAGGTGTTTGCCACTTCTTGCCCACTTTTTGTCTCTGCTGTGAGGGAATCAAGTTGCACATGGGCATGTGGGAGAAGCAAGCTACTCAGGAGGGCCCTGTGAACTCTGTCTTGGGTGGTGGGGGCTTGCTCTCCAGGTGTAGGCACCGTATGGGGGCCATGATGGGGTACGGGAGTGACACCCAAGGCTCTGATACCTGCAGACTTCCAATAAGAGGATATGAGCCGGGCATGGTGGCACACGCCTGTGATCCCATCACTTGGGAGACTGAGGCAGGAGGATCAGTGAGAGTTTGAGACCAGCCTAGGCTACAAAAGTGAACTCAAGGCCAGCCTGAACTGCCTAATGAGACCCTGTCTCAGAAAGACAAAAAAAAAAGGATATGGGAGCTACTGCAAGGACACATACCTGTAATCCCAGAACTCTGAGAGATCCAGGCCACTTACTGATGTTTCAAAATAAAAAATGAAAAAGAGTTGGGTGTAGTTCGAAGCGAAAACTCTGGGTTCAGTCTCCAGTACCACAGAAAAGAAGGAAGAGGAAAATGAGAAGGAACCTAAGGAGAAATAAAAGGAGAAAGAGAAAAGAAGAATGGAGAAAAAGGGGACATATGGGGGAGAATGAACTTGAAACTAGGAATATTCTCTCCTATGTGATCAAAATCTCCCAAGTTCATAAGACAAATCAGTGGTTGAGCTAATCTCATCTCAGGAAGTCAGTCATCTTAGCAACAAGAATGCCTCTGAGAGCGCCTTTGGCAAAGGAACTGCTATGGTACAGCACAGTGGCCAGGGGTTATTTCCAGACTCTTGCTGTACTGTTCAAAGAATGGGGCAGGGTGTCTGATGAAAGTAAAAGTGAAAGAAAAGATAAGATAAAAAGCAGAATAAAAGAAAAGAGGTACTTAAGAAAAAGTGCTCTGAAGAGAAGGCAGATCAGTGCAGGAAGAAGCCAGGGCCATGGAGTCAATGGTCACCATTTTTTTATATGTTCTTTTGGCATCAGACCCAGGCAGAGGGAGTCTTATGTGCACACATGACACAGACATCATTTGACAGCTTTTCATGCTGAAAGGTCACACCCTGTTACCAGCCTCTCTGTCATTCCCTAAACTCCCATCTCAGAACCACGTGAAAGAATTCCCGGGGAGATGTAATTAGAGCAGCGCTATGGAGCACTGCTACTGCTGCTGCGTTGTCAGTCATCCCTCCTGTGTAGCTCTTCCCATTGGACATGTTTCACCAATAACTGTAAGCCAGGGCCAGGAACGTAGCTGAGTGGCATAGCTCCTACCTGGCAAATGCAAGGTCCTGAGTTCAGTTCTGAGTAAAAGAATAATAAATAAATAACTGTGAGCCAAACTGGTGGACATGCCATCTTCACTCAAAATCCTACAGATAAGCACTCCCCATGAGCTTCAAAGTTCATTCCCATTCACTTTTCCGAAGCATTCCGAAGCAGGCGCTTTAGACCACTGAGCAATCCTGCTGTCACTTTTCCTATGAGCTTAATCACTTCATTTAAAGAACAGGTGCAGGCTATTCTCATCCCTGAGAAGCAAACAGAAAACACAGATAATAAGGGTGTGAGTGTCGCAGTGCTGAAGCCAAATAAAAGCTTGCACCCCTGCCTACAAGTATGGAATTCTACTACTTTCTCTGGAAGTAGCAGTGGAGAATTCCGAGAAATAAGCAACTAAGTATGCCACAAAATGTAAGCAAATTCACTGGATGTGGAAGTGGCCCAGACAAAACAAAAATGCCTTTGTGAATGTGAACACAGAGACAAAATAATGGAAGCTAAGAATGTATTAGTCCCATGATTTAAAAATTATTACATCATTCTGATGTAGAAGTAAGCAAAAAGAAAACTAATATAATACTGGGCCTGAGAGATAGCTCAGTAGAATAAGTGCTTGCAAAAGATCTGAGTTCAATCCCTGGTTTTGCAAAAAACCACACTGATGTAGAAGTAAAAAAAAAAGTGTCTCTAGCATATCACCCAAATCATCAGGTTTTCACTTACATATGTTAGAGCTTTTGTTAGCGTATAGCCATATCTTATAAAATCTGCACTTTAGATTTATATATCACAAGAAAACTTTCCAGGAAAATGATTCTACTCTTGAACAAATAATAAATACTAAAAAAAGAGAAAAAGAGGAAAAAATGTTCAAACAAAAATGGTTGTGAAATGCTGAGGTTGTCCACATGAGATTGGTCAGTGCTGCTGACACGCTAAATGACATCACAAATATTTATGTAGAGATCAGAATGAGTATTTTCAAAATGTGGAGAACACAAAATTATTTTGTTGAGGATTACAGGTGAAAAGTACAATTTTACTTTAAAAAAATTAATAGTGGGTAAAGCAAACATTTAGATGATAGGGGACACTGATCTCCCAGACAGGAGGGACCAGAGGGAAGAAAAGGGACACAACAATTTGTGTTTCCACACACCAATGTGAACCCATTAAGGTAAAAACCAATGGCTAGAGACTGGGTTCTATTGACCTGTGCTGTTAATCCCAGTGCTTGGGAGGCTGAAAACAAGAGGATCACTATGAGTACTACCTGTCCAGTGAGAACCTGTAGACCCTGCACTAAATACATTTTTTAAAAAGCCAAGGGCGAGTCACAACACAGATGCCCTTGCTCAGTGCCTATTTATGAACCTGCGACCCAGCAGGTGGTTGGTGCTCTCCAGGCAGTGGGTAAACAGGACTAGGCAGTCACAGAGGAGTCAAGACTAACTAAGGGCAGCTCTGACATGGAGACCTTCAGACCTAGAGGAATGTGACCATGAATGAAGCTGTGGTGGGGAGCTTCCTTAGACTGTGTTAGGATCCTGAAGCCACTAGTCTCTGGGTAGATAGAGAATGAATACCTTCTCCTAAGTAGTAGGGAGCCTATTACAGTGGGGCTAATGGAGCATGTAGGACAGAAACTGAAAATGTTGTACTATTCCCAACACACACACACACACACATGCACACACGCACACACACACACAGAGCAAGACATAGGAATTCAGCTCGAAGGCATTCTGGAAGTGCAAGAAAACAAAAACAAAATAAAAACAAATAAACAAACAAAAACCCTACTTCCTGGAACCAGTTTATTGTCCAGGCCTCTTTCTCATACATTTTTTATGTACATTACTCTTTTCAAGTGAAATCACATCTATTCAAACCCAAAAGCAAGTAGAAAAAAATCATATATGGAGCATACAATAGTAACAGTCGCCACTCACATGTTGGCCCTAAAGACAAGAGAAATACATGGGCTGAAAATAAAACAAGCCCCAAAGCAAAATAAATATTCAGGGAAGTGCTTCTCCACATCTTCAGAGAAGTGGCAGGGAGCCTGAACTCCGAGAAAAATGTATTCAACGGAGAGACAGAGAAGCCAAGATAGAAGAATCAAGCTCCGCCTTGAAACTTGTGAAAGCCATATCACAAGCATCGATTAAAACAAAAACTTAAAAACTCTTTGGAGATGCAGAAAACTTTTCATTAAGTCAACAAAACAAAGAAAAGGAAAATCCATCAGAGGATTTGAGTGAAAAATATATGATTAAGAAAGAGTCACAGAAATTCAATCTCTGTGTAGCTGGTATTTTGAAATAAGATAACAAGTAAATAAGACCAAGAAAACTAATGGATAGTGTGATAAGATAAAATTGTTCCCAAAGTCAAGGAACACCTGAATTTCAAAATTAAAGAGTAGCCAGCAAATCTGGAAGACACTACGGCTGACTGATGCCAAAGTGCACTGTCTGCAGATAAACTTGAAGGGATGAAGAGCATGTGATACATAAGAGAACTGAATTTAACAGATGAGAGACAGTAACTGGTTGGGGCTCTAGACTCGGCCCCACAAGGACAGGGAGTGCAGTTACCAGATATCTGAGAGGAAGGAAAGATATCTACTAACTTGATGTGCAGATAGAACATGGCACACACAACTCATACAAATTTTAATGTCACCAGAAACCTGATTTCCTTGGACAATCCCTCTGACACCTCTTGCTATGAGAGACCGCTGGGATCTGTATCAGCACATAGGCTGACCAGCAAGAACCCTAGTAATGTCATAAGAAGAACTATAGATAAATACCCTTTGGAATCATTATTCCAGGACGACATCCATGTTAAGCATTTAGTGATATGAAGATCACAATGTTGTGATCAATTAGTGGCAAGGAAAGAAAGTGCTCATGTTTTGTAATAGGCAGGTGAAAAACGCTCCAACAAAAATACGGAGTGTGCAGAGACTTCTAGGGCCGAAAAGTGAAAACACTGAATCTAGCTCAGTCTACAGCACAATCTGCCTCAGAATAAAGTTTATAGGCAAATACTTCTTAGAGGTTCCCAAAGGAAGACATGGAGTTCAAGTGTACATGAAGCTTTTACTGATAGGTCTCCTTTGATGTTTTTGTTTTTGATCTTAGAATTTGTTGTTTATGAGTACCTGACCCAATTAGTATTTTGTAAAATATATTTTGGCAAACTCAGATATAAATAACCAATTTAGATTTCTAAAAATCCAACATGACTTCTGGCAGCTGAGCAATAGAATATGCCCTCTTGTTGGATGCAGTCCTAGTTGTTCATTTCTGATTTTGTACTAAGAGCTTTTGATAGAGTGCCCATCAAACTGTTAGCTATGCCAGTAGCAAGGATGCTTTCCCCATACATTGTTTTAGAAGTTTTATAATTTACATGTTAAGTTAATTCACAGTGACTTTTGTTCGTAAGACCAGCGTGAAGATTTCTGCATGTAGAAATCCTCTTTTCCTACCCTAGGTGTTAAGGTCCTCCTTCTGAGTTGTGTCTTCGTGGCTGTCACTAGGCTGTATGGGTTTATTTCTTGACTCTGTGTTCTGCTCCATTGGCCTATGTATCCATTTTAATGCAAAGGCCATGCTATTCTGATTACCAAAATCTTTATAATGTAGTTTGAAATCAGGAGGCACAATGCCTCCAGCTTTGTTTCTTTTATGATTTTTCTGGCTATTTGGCCTTATGTATGGTTATATAAGAATCACAGAATGTTTTTTCCTATTTCTATGAAAAATGCCATTGGAATTTTGACAGGAACTGCTTTGAAACAGTATATCACTTTGAACAGCATGGATACTTTAAAAATATTAATTTTTCCAGTTCAACATGTAGCAGTGGCTAACAAGTGTGACAAAGTGTTCAACATCATTAATCGTCAAGATAATGGAAATGAAACCTGCAGTGGAATATAACTTCACTGGTCATACTAGTTAGCTTAGATGCTATCAAAAAGAAAAATAATGAAGGTGTGGAGACCATGCCTTTGATTCCTGGAAGGAATGAAATTGCTCACCTATAATCCTAACAAAATACCTTAGCTTTTACTTTTTTTTTTTTGATACTGGGGACAAAGCTCAGCACTTTGCACTTGCCAGGCAGGCACTTAGGTTGCTGCACTGTCTCTCTGGCCCAGGTCACATATCTTACAGATACCTTCAAGACACTAGATTCATCCCCACCCCAACTATGGTGCATATCTTTCCTGAGAACCTGCATTTTTCTTTTCATTTTCTCACAGCGAGTTTAGTAAGCAGGGGTAGAGAGGGGAAGGGGATGGGGATTTTGGGTCTGGGGATATGCTTGCTGTTTCAGAGCATGGGCAAGTCTGGAGATCTAATGGTGGGCATGAGTGCTATTTGTGGTGAATACCATTGCTTTAGAGACTGAGTTTTACCGGGGGAGCAGATTTCAAAGAGGTGACAGAGGTACTGGTTATGGTAATGTTCTGTCATGTAATAATCATGGTTGGCAAGTTAAATACGTGCTCCCTCCCGGTGTGCTGGATTGCACGTGCTCACCACCATGTGCAGCTCATCCTGGCTGTTTTTAAACTGATATTCCTAACCTGAAGTTGTTGTACTTATGGGCCCAGTGCATAGAAAAGTCACAAAGCAATTATGCGACAATGTTTCTTCTGCTGAAACAGAGATGATTTTGTGAGAAAGCAAAAAGTGAAGACTCCACCCAAACTCTGATAAACTTCTTTATTCAAAGAAGCCTTTATGTTTTTAAATCTTAGCTTTTATTTTTTAAATGCATTTAGTACCCTTCTACAGGATCTTACCGCGTAGATCAGAGTTGTAGTGACCCTCCTGTTTTCAGCTTCCCAAGTGATGGGATTACAGGCACACACCACCATGCCCAGTCTCAATCACTGTCTCAACACTTCCCAGGGACCAGGCTGGCAAGGCACATTGGGGATCTAACTCTGGTCCCTGCATCTGTCTAACTTTAATCCACTGAGCTGTCTGGCCTGCCCAACAAGCCTTATTTTTTCAGAGTTGCCACACTATGAGAGTGAATTGCCCATCTGGATGCAGTGTCTCATATTCATGCTCATGCCAAGACTTTTTTTTTTTTTTTGTCTTTTTTGAGACAGGGTCTCTGCAGCTCAGACTCGTCTTGAGCTCACTTTTGTAGCCCAGGCTGGTCTCAAACTTGCACCAATCTTCCTGCCTCAGCTTCCCAAGTGCTGGGATTACAGGCATGCACCACCACGCCTGGTGCCAAGATTTCTTTTTCAGTAATGTTTTGTCACTTTGCTTTCATAGAGAATTATATAGACCATGTGTGGCCAGTGAACTTTCTCTGTGAAGACGCAAAAGCAGTTAAGGTACTGTCTCTGTAACTTTTTGCTTTGCCGAGACAAAATACCTGACAAAATACATGCTTAATATAAAGGAGGAAAGGTTTATTTAGCTCACACTTTGTACCAATTTCTAGCCATAATCGCTGGCTTCAAAGCAGGATGGTGTGGCAGAGGGCCAGCATAGCGAACAGCTCCTGGCACTCACAAGGGAGCAAAAGCAACAAAGCAGCCTAAAAGCCTCTTGCTGATCGCCATCCCCACCTAGACTCTGGTGAATTGCAGAAGGAGACCCTCTCATCTCCATCATAGTCACTGCTATGCTCCAGCTGAGCCACAGTGGAAAGCCCAAAAACAGCCCCTCCCCTTGCTGCTGCCAGAACTGAGGTGAACTTTGTAGAAAGGCCTGAAGATCAGAGGGAATGCCAGGGACACAGGAGGGTCCCAGCCAGGGCACACAGGAAGTGCAGGCAGAAATAGTGGCATGAAAATTTGTAATAGTAACAGTATGAGCCAACAGGTACTAAGTCAGCTAAACTAGCATTGTGTTTGAGGACAAAGGCTCACAAAATGCAAGCAAGTGGGCAGGCCATGGCCATCACTGATATCTCTCTCTCTCTGTCTCTGTCTCTTTGTCTCTCTCTCTGTCTCTCTGTCTCTCTCTGTGTCTTTCTCTCTGTTTCTCTTTCTCTTCGTGCATGCATGTATACAGTTATTTGTTTTATTTTCTTTTTTTCCCTTTTTCCTTTTCATTATTTACCTTCACTTTTTTAAACAGCTGAGAACTCCAGCCACAGAAAACTAATTCCATCCTGCCCATCCAGGGACCAAGTTCAGACCTTTCCATGCTTACTTCCTCACTCTATCTCTTTTGCCCTCTCCTGTAGTCTAGCAAAGTGTGCGTGATCATCCTTTCCTCCAGCCTTGATTATATTTTTCAATTATCTGTGTTTTACCCATTATCCATCTTAAATCTCAAAACACAGGGTAAAATCACTTGACCAAGGAGAAGCACTCTGAATACAAATTTTCAATTTATAATCAGTTATTATATGTAGTTGTAGATTTTGCTCCTATGGTTTAAAGTAAAATTAGTACCTACAGCAATTTGTCAGTTTCTAGACTGTGCTTGATGCTATTGTTTTACTACTTATGTTATGTTAGCTAGGATATCATATCTGTTATAGTCAGTTGTTCTTCCTTCTACAACAATACTGGGAAACTCTGGATCAATAATCTAACTCAAGCCCAGCACCAATAAAGTGGGAACTGAACCAAACAGATACCAATATCTTGTTCTTAATTAACTGGGAAGGCAGGATCTTGGCACAGACCTCTTATGCACAGAAGATATACCCAAAGAACACACTTATCCTAGAGAGGACATAATACTAATGATAGAGCTGCTTACCACAAAAACTTATAAGGATCAACACATACAAATAAAGAAGAATTTTTGAAACAGAAAATGACAAGATGAAGAAGCAAGATGCAATCTCAGACCTCCACCCCACCCAGTACAAATACAGGAGATAAGGAGATAGAGGAAAATGGAAGATATGCACAAAAAATTTCTGAAATGATGGCAACTAAAATAGTGAAAGAAATACATGAAGCTAGAGAAGAAATCATATCAGAAATAGTCACTCAGGGAAAAAAGAAATGTCAATATTTATAAAAGAATTGTTCAAGCCGGGCGTGGTGGCTCACGCCTGTAATCCCAACATTCGGGAGTCTGAGGCAGGAGGATCGGTGCGAGTTCGAGACCAGCCTGGGCTACAAAAGTGAGCTCAAGGCCAGCCTGAACTGCACAGCGAGACCCTGTCTCAAGAAAAAAAAAAAAAAAAAGAATTGTTCAGCAAATGTAGAATCAAGAGAGATAAAAATATGATAGGAAGAGGATAGAAACCAGGAACGATCACTATAGGAAAGAAAAATAATAGATGAAATCCATTCAAATGGATATCTAGGTAATTAAAAATTCTATTGAAAGCTGACAAAACTACCAGAACACAACTGAAGATAGACTTAGACCTGCAAGACAACCTTGAAGACAGTGATCATGAAAGGAAAGATCTCTTTAAAACAACAAAATTTCTAGAAATAATAATGAAACAGCTACAACATGATACAAAAGTATAAGACAGAGCTGTCAGTAGAAAAGCAGGAGTCAATACAAATGATATAAACAGACTATTTGTAGGAAAAATAGCAGAAAATTTCACCAACAGTGTATTCTCGACTCACAGCATTGTATGTCTAGCTGATAGCAGTGCCCAGTCAGCTTACACAGTGTTTGAGGTTTCCTAGTGCAGTGACCTACGAATTGGATCCAGTCCTTCGAAAGTCAGATTCTTTCACAGCAGTGAATCTCTTCACTGGATCCTGTTTACATTGCTGAGCAGCGCTGAGCAGCGCTCCAGTGTTGGTCTTGCTATACAAGGAAGCCTATTCCCTGCCACCAGTGCCACTAGAGTGGACACTGTTATTTAATAGTTTGGGCATGTGGGCAGCTTTAGAGACTAATAGTGCTGAACTCTCTAGGTCAGCTGAAGCTATATAGTTATCTGAAGTCTCTCAAGGGCACCTAACATGTATCTGAGAACCCATTTGCTATGGTTTATGTCTAGTTGTCCCACCAAAACCTCATGCAACAATGGGGTGGGGACTTCTATAGATTGAGACTTAACTCATGAATCACTGGGATTATGTGTTTTAGTACTGATAATCTTATGGGTATGAATACTGCTGGGAATATAGGTGTGGCCTGAGGCAGATAGGCTAAGGAAGAAAGCTTGATGTAAGATAAAGAGAGACAGAGAGACAGACTCAGGCTGTTGCTCTGCTGCCCCGATTGGTTTGTTGACTCTGTCGTCATTGTCGCTGTTCTGCTGCCATGAACTGCTGCTCTCTGCCATGTGCCTCTCTGCTTTAGATCCAGCTGAGTGTGAACTGAAACCTCCAGTAACTGTGAGCTAAATAAACCTTTCATTCCTTCATTTTGAGTTTTGGGTGTTTGTTCCAGCAATGAGGAAAAAATAACTAAGAAACACTGCATTAAGCCTGGTCCTGATGCCCACTGTGGCTTGTGGTCATCTGGAGAGCTTGTTAAAACATCATTTGCAGGATTGTGGCCACAGAGCTTTAGACAGAGAAGGGTTAGAGTTGAATATGATCATGCGTATTTCTTAGAAGTTCCCAGGTGATGCTGGTCCTAGGACCACATTCAGAGAATGACTGAACTGGTGGAACTGAGCCCGATCTTCTCATTGCTCTATAGGAAAGGTGGATGGGCCCTGTAGACCTCCACAGAGTGAGAGCCCAAGGCCACAGTTTCATCCATATGGAGAATCTCTGGACAGGAGAAAATTGGCATAGTGTAAATAGTAACATGTGGTGGGACTTTTGGCCTAAAAACTCTAAGTTCTTCATGGAGTATGGCTTTTTGTTGTTTGGGGATTTGCATTTGTTGCAATTGCCTGTGTTGATGGTGTATCAGTAGGATGGTGCTTCTCTGCTTGAATTGAAGTTCTTTGCCTATCTTCTCTGAAAAGCCAATTATGAACTCAGATGGGGCACACAGAGAAAGCAGACCAGGGCTACATAAGGAATAGCTAAAGCTATGTGATTGTTCCTTTATTTGCATCCATTTCTCAGTGTCTGTCCTTGTGAGCATAATAGAGACTTAAAATTAGTAAAAGTCAAAGCCCTTTGCTCTGGCTTTGTTTCTTTAGCATGCTTATTCTAGGCAAAAAAAAAAAATGTGTTAAGGGTCCCAGTTAATGAGAAAACTGCACTGGGGGCTGGAATGCTCAGGTTGACATTTACTTCATAGAGAATAAACACCCCTGGGAAGTAGAGAGTGTCACTACAGAGGTTTGGTTTGGTGCAGAGCCTTGAGGTCAGTCTTGAGCTCTATTTTCACTATGTACCAGGGAGATGCCCTTGGTGAGCCCTACCATTCATGCCACCGTGCCTTCATTGCCATCCTTTGCAGCATCCAGATAATGAGAGAAACTCTGTGCCACAGCTGGTGACAACCCCATGGGCTTCTTTCTGTGTACCAAACCGGGCTCTGTGGCTGTGTCCAGATGAGTTCAGCACATCCTGCCATGTCCTCTGCCCTCCTCCTTTGTGAGGCGACATTTCTTGTTTGAGCGATCTATTAAAGTCTGCCAATTCCAGATCTCAGACAGGTATCTTCCCATTTCGTTTTGCTGTGGTGCTCAGCCTTCTCCTCTAGTCTCAGCCTTGCGGTAAGGTCATGGTGTATCCTGTCCTTGGAGCCACCACTCCAGAGTGAGTATTGATTTTCTCCCCCACCTATTCCTCTTCTCAAGATTTCAATCAATTGATTTGAGAGATGGATGTGGGAGTAGGATTCTATAGGGGCACAGGAGAGGATCAAAACTGGGGAGCCTTGACCCTTAGATGCCATGGATAAATAGGTATAAGAGTGTCCTTTTTAGTATTTTGTTTTGTCTGCTATCTGCAGAAGTTAAATCTACATAAGTGCAGAAAACTTGTTTCTATTGTCTTCCACTCCGTAGAAGGCTGACCTTTATCTACTAGAAGACTGTGTTGTGCCGTGTGGGATTAGTGTTCACAACACCCAGAATGATGGCACGAGTATAGCACCAGGCCTGTTTACATCAGCCAGCTTCAAGTTAGATGAAGGAGTGTGTGTTTATGTCTAACAGTATAGAGACACCAGGAAGAGTCGGAAATGTGATGTCAGAGAGCCAGTGAACACTTCTTCCATAGTTAAAAGGATGGGCAAGCCCTGGCAGAGTAGCAATCAGCATTCTTTCAGAAAAGTTGAGGTCTATGAGATGCCAGCCATGTGACAGGCATTTGTGGTCCTTGCTTGCAAATGGAGATTTTTTTTTCCAAAGAGAGTTTGAAAGATGTTTACTAGAACCCTGGTTTTATAAGAGGAGAGAGCCTCTTTTGCTGTGTTGGAGATGCTGAAGAATTCTCAGGGAGCTCATGTTTATTACACTACCAGGACTCTCTCCTGCTTCCCTGAAGCACTGAGCAAGAACAGGACAGAAGGGACATTAACTGATCATCCACACCAAGTCTTAATTGCAGAGCCTTTGCATTTCCAAATGGAAATGAGTGCCATCAATTTTACTTTGTCTCCTATGTTGTTTTTATCTGAGCCACTCTTACCCCTCGTCTCATCTGTGAAAATACTCTGATCAGTCAGTATATATTCTTCTCCTGTAAATATTAAGCTTACATGCTTGTCTCTAGTTCCATAGTACATATCTTTCTATTTATGATTAGAGGTAATTACTTAATTACATTTGCATTAATCATCTTTTCAAGTTTCTTTCATTCACTATGCTTTTCCATAGTATTAGACTACACATATTTGAAGTAGATCACTTAACTAATTTAAGTATAATTGGCTTAAACCAGATGAAAATGAATTACAAGTTAATTTTCTCTCATTTACAGAATATTTTGAAAACTTTTCTAAAGGCAACTAAAAAATGGATATTATATCTTTTATCTTTGATGTTCAGAATATATAGTGGCTGTTCTAAACCAAGCTCAGTGAAAAATAGAAAATAATTTATCTTTTCATTAGGATATTTCCAGAGTACTAAAACAATCCCTGAAGAGAATTTTAGTGAAGCATATGTAGATACTTATATAAAAGGAATTTTTTCAGTTATAGTTTTGGTTTAAAAAATTGTACATATAAATACAAATACTGCTTACCACTTCTATTTGCATTAATGTAACTTATGTAACTTGGGATATCTGTTTGTTTAAAGATCGACTTTCTAGAAGTGCAAATTCTTAGAGAAGTACGCCTCTCCTGTGGTTCACTTTCAATGGGTTGGATGTGGTGTTGGTACTCCCAAGAGTCCTATGTGGGAGCTGATAGTCTATTGAGAGGAGCTGAAAGTGGAAACTTAGATAGACTAAGGTATTGGCGGGGTACAGTCAGCAGCTGGGCAGGATCAGGTGAGGTCAGGGGGTGCACTCTTCCTGCTTGAGCCTGGTGGATTTCAAAGTAGAAGTGAGAGTGGCTGGAGTGCACAGACACAGACATGTTATTTCTGCTCTTGACATGTGAAGTCTTGTAAGGTACCACAGACTCCTTTATGTGTTTGGTCGGTTTTTGGAGTTATAAATCAAACTCAGGGTCTCACAGTTGCCTGGCAGGTGCTCTGCCACTGAGCTATGCATCTGGCACAGGCATCAAAGATTCTGCCAACAAGGAGGCCACCCTTAGGGATAGCCCTGACCTTGATCAGAACCAAGAGCTAAAATAGGCTTTTTTTTGTAAGTTACCCAGTGTCAGATATTTTGTTGTACAACTGAAGATGATGAACACAATTACTATGTACCTGGCTTATCAAGTTGTAATGCTTGTGGAGAGAGTGAACTTTCTTTCCCATGTCTGTTGTTTTCCCACAGCATGCATTATATGAATAAGCATGAACAAACACTGATAGAATGAGAAAGTGAGTGAATGAGTGAATTTTCTATGCAAAGAGAACTTTGGAGAAATTAAAACTGTTTGATTTATTCTTTTGGTTTCTTACACCAGGAAACATGATGTTAACATGTGTGTCTGATTTATTTCACTTATGAGAATGGAAATTAATTTTTTTTCTTTCCTCTGAAGTATAAGATATGCTTTCTTTCTTTCTTTCTTTCTTTCTTTCTTTCTTTCTTTCTTTCTTTTCAGTAGCAGGGATTGAACTCAGGATCCTGAACCTGGCGCTTATTCTACTGAGCTATCTTCCCAGCACAGTATAATATATATTTTCTGATGTGACACATCAGTGGGTATATTTCGGAGTACAAGCATTGTAGTCCCATTTCTTTAATAGTGTAAGTAGTATCATTTTGTACTTTCCATGTAGATCTGCCTAAGTATTCTATTTTCATTGGAGGATAATTAGCGTTTGTGTTTTTTTTTTTTTAATGTTTGTGATCTTAATGTAATTTTCTACATGTCTTGGTGGTACTTAAAAAACAAAAGTAATTTTGATGCATTTTCTTTTTTTTAAGATACATAAAAAGGCTTTACTTGCATAGGGGAAGGAACTTAATCAAACAGGCCAAATCCCATGCCATTATGTATATATTTTTTATCCTTTGGGCTTTCTAAACCTAACTAATGTAGCACATGTTGGCAGGCTTCTTTGTATTTTCGCATACATGATCATGGCATTTTTAGGTGACAGTAGCTTAAATATTCCTTCCTAACCTGGTTGCTTTTTCTTTCTTTTCTCATCTTTTTTTTCTAATTAGAAATTTTAACATAGTGGTAAGAGCAGACCTCCTCATTATTCCTGATGTTGGGGAGAAAGCTTCATAATTTAATGTGATGTTTGCTATAGGGATATTTTGTTTTTCTAGATGTGCTTTGTCAAGTTGATGTAATTTCCCTATGTTCCCAGTTTGCTGAGAGATTTTTCTCTCTCTTGCATGACCATTGAATTTGTCAAGTGCTTTTTGTATTGCTGTCAGCAGGTCATTTTTCTCTTTTAGATTATGGATTGATTTTGTTGGATTTCCAATATTAAATCAGCCTGATTCTTGTACATTTTGTATATTATTTTTATTTATGTTTTTATTTTATTTGCTAATGATTTAGGCTCATGAGTTATTATGGCCTATATTTTTCCTTACTGTGTATTGTACTATATTTTGGTAGGAAGGTAATGTTTGCCTCATAAAACAAGTTGCTAAGAGTTCTTTCATTTTTTTTTTTTTTGTTTTTGTTTTTAATGAGAGAGACTGTGTGAAACTGATATTAGTTCTTCAAAGATTTGGTCACATTCTCCAATGAAACCCCCTGAGTCCAGAGATTTATTTTTGGAAACATCAATTATAAATTTCAGTTCTTTATGGTTACAGGACTATTCAGATTATTGACTTAATCTTGGCTGGTTTGATAATTTTTGGGCATGCTAGTCATTAGGATACATGACAAAGGTAAATTAATATGCTGGATAGAATTCAAATGCTAATAAGCCAATGTTAGCATAAAGAGAAAACTGTGGACCATCTAGGTGAGCCTAAACTACTTCAAAGAATCTGAAGAAATGAAAGGGGAAGGCAGTAAAGAATCAATAAAGACTACAGCAGGAGCCATGTTAGTAGTATTGCCTCAGAAGTTTAAGAAACTGTAAATCATAGACCATGGATGGCAAGAAAATAAACTGGGTGAAAACCAAATCAAATTTCTCCATAATGTTAACATTGGACTTAAAAATTGACTTTAATGTGATTCTTGACAGACTTGGTTTGCAATCAGAAGCATGCAATCAAATTTGTACTACTGTACCGGTGTACTACTGTGAACGTATTTCATTGACTGCCTGTGATTTTATGAGAAGCTTGCATGAGGTAGGAAATGTAGTCAGATGCCTTTTTCAGAGAAGGCCAAAAGCGGGTGGCCAGTCTTCCCAAAAGCTGGTGTTCACTTGTGCTAGTGGTCTAATATCCAATGCTTTAATGATTGCTAATAGTGTTAGCAATTTTGGTATATGGGTAGATTTATACTGGGTGTTTCATTAGAAAAAAAATTGTTATTTTGTATACCTCAAGTCTTTACCACCAGAAAATGTCTACAACATCAAAAGCAAAATTGAAAACATATAGAAAATTGTTCTAAGATGCCTGGAGAGAATCACTTTTAGTGATTCAATGAAATGGGAAAAGCAGTATGTATTCTGTGTATTGAAGGTACTGTGTGTCTCATATCAAGTCAGATGGCACTTCAGTTTATTTTACTATTTTGATACCAGGAATAGAACTCAGGACCTTGCATTTGCCAAACAGGCTCTGTGCTGCTGAGCTACATCTCTGTCCCAGATGGCATGTTAGTAGCAACCACAAAAGTCTTGCTGATCTTTTTTATTTTTATTTTATTTACTTATTTTTTTTCTTTTTTATGTATTAAGTACAAGGTCTTCAGGTTTCACTACAGAGATCTGGCTCAGAATGATACTCCTGTTTTCAGTCTCCCAAGCACTGGGATTACAGGCACTCGCCACCACACCCAGTCTCAGTCAAAGTCTCACTGCGCCCCAGGGGGAGTGGTATGCATGGTGCTGGAAGAATTGAATTCTGGTCACTGCACCTGCCTAAATGGCTGCTTTAGTATGCTGAGCTATCTGGGCAGCCCTGATCCTGATGAAACTTAAAAGCAAATTTCTTGAAGGGAAATTAAATAAATAGCATTCTTAGTATTTTAGCTTTTGCAACTATGTTTTAAAAATAAATTACCTGACAGCTACTACCTTTCAGACTCCACTATGCATAATAAATATGGTAAGCCCCTCTCTGATGATGCTTTTATTAAAATGGAAGCAATTCTCTTTTCATGATGTCCCCCAAAAGGATAAAATTACACAATGTATCTCTGAGATGCCACTTAACAGAAATGCTGTTAAACACTGAGTCCTGTGCAAATGATGCTTATAAGTCAGCTCACTTCTGCCTTGCAAAAAGCAGGCTGTTACTTTATGTCCTTCAGTGAAAGCACAGATATAAATAATCATACAGTGGTAGCAGTAATTTTGCACTATGCCATTGGTGACATCATGAGAAAAGAGTTGGTGAAACTGGTGCCTGTGCCTGGAAGAAAACAGGAAATAGATGTCTATAACTCTGTAGTAGAGGCTTTTTTTGTCTTAATATATAACCAGGTTCAATTACTAATAATGACGAACTCCACAGAGTGAGAACAACAGCTGGCTTCATACAGTTTCCTGATAAAGAAGCAAAACAAGCATTCAGTTTCACTGTGTTATATATCAAGAAATTCTTTGTACCAGGGAAAGCAAGAAAGCATTTGGTGACAGCCTCAGAGATGTCACAAAATGGTGAGTTATATGGTGGTTTGTGTTCTTAAATTTCAACAGTTCCTGGCACTGCTTCGTAAGATTCAGGAACAGTATAATTCTTTACGTGCACTGTTATTTGGTGAATGGAAAGATGAGTCCTGGCGAGATTTATAGCCTGCTTAGGAAATCAAGTTGTTTTGGAATAAAAAAGAGCAGAGGTATCTACTGTTCACTGATATAGCCTGGTTTAGATAACTTATGATTTTTTTGTGCATGTGTATTTTAAACAAATTTTACAGTACACTCACATGTGTTGAACAGAAAGCTATAATACATAAGGATAACATCAAATGATTTGCTATACCTAAAGTTGTGAAAGAAAACTTCAGGTTCTTGAAAGAGACTTACAAAATGGGCAACTGAAATATTTTCCAAATCCAAAAATACATTTAGGAAATTCTGCAACATTTTGAGGCTATCCTACAAGCCATCAGAAAATGGACAAGAAATTTTCTAACACTGAGGGAGTTAAAAAGAATTTTAAGAATAATTTTATAGTTCCATACATAGAGGTAACTCATTGTTTTCTTCTTCAGAAAAAGCCAAATTTGAAGAACTTGATCTTTCTTGCTTACATTGGTTAGATTTGGAGAATATGCAAATGAAGGTTTGGAAGTTGAAAATAGCTCTATCTAGACAAATAAATTCTGTGTCCTGTATGTAACACTTGAGAAGATAGCATGAAGAGATCACAAAGGAAAGCACATTGGGTAGTGCTGAAAAGGAGAACCTTAAAAGAAAAACAAAAGAGATTTATGAACATCAAACCAATGTTACAAAGAGTACTGAAAAATATTCTAGAGAGGTATAAAAATATACACGATTTGAAGAACAACAAAGAGGGAAACTAACAGACAGAGCAAACAGTTAAACCAAGGGAAAATGTACAGAAGCAACAGCAAAAATTAACATGACAAAGTTATAATCATCAATATACATGGCTTCAATTCACCAATCAAAAGAAACAGACTAGAAGAATGGATCAAGAAACAAGTTCTGATAGTATTGTACGTATAAGAAACACATTTGAACTAAAAAGAAATCCATAGTGTATTAATTCCTTTTTGCTCGTTGCTGGAACAAATACCCAACACTCAAAATGAAGGAAGGAAAGGTTTATTTAGCTCAGTTTGTGGGGGTTTCAGTCCATATTTGGCTGGCCCAAGGCTGAGTGGAACAGAGCAGAGAGCATCCAGTTCATGGTGGCGGAACAGCAACAAAATGGTGGCAGAGGTAGCCAACCAAAACGGCAGCAGAGTGACAGCAACAGCTAGAGCTCCAGTCTGTCTCTCTGTCTCTCTTTATATTACATTCAGGCTCTCTGCCTTAGCTCCCGCCCTAGGCTACACCCATAATCCCAGAAGTACTTCCACCCATAATCCCATCAGTACTAAAACCTATAATCCCAGGGATCATGGATCAAGTTTCAAATTCTAGAAGTAAGTCCCCGCCCAACGACTCCATGAGGCTTTGGGGGGACAACTAGACATAAACCATAACACATAGACTAAAAATGAGAGAATGAAAACAACACTCTTTCCAATAGGAGCCAGAAAAAACCCCAACAACAAAAACACGTAGTTATTCTGTTTGCAAACAGTGTTAACTTCAACTCAAGCATGGTAAAAAGGGATAAAGAAGCTCATTACTTACTTGTTAGGGTAAAACTTACAAAGAAAGAGATAATAAATATAAATATATATGTGCCAAATAAAATGTATCCAACTATATAATTGTTACTATATATGAAAACTAGAATAAACAATAACACAATTATAATAGGAGACTTCAATTACCCCATTGTCTCAAAGAGAAAGATCAACTAGACAAGAAAATCAGGACAGAAATGAGATTAGTGAACCAAACTTGTGAATAATGGACTTCGTAGATATTTTCAGACTGTTCCAGTATCACCAGAATACATAGTCTTCTCAGCTGTACATGAATCATTCTCTAAAATAGACCATATGCTAGCCCACAGAACATGCTTCAAGAAATGCAAAGGAATTAAAATTACCCCATACATGTTTTCTGCCATATTGCAATGAACTTAGAAATTAATAGCAAAAGAAACCACAAAACGCCATAAATATATAAAAATTTAATCATACTTTCCTAAGCAACCACTGAACCACAGACAAAGTGAAGAAATAAATGAGATAATATACACAAGTGAATAAGAATGCAGATGCAAAATTTATGGGATACAACAAGCAGTAATTAATAGAACACAAACAAAAATACAAGTGAATAGAAGAGCTGATTTTTTGAAAAAATAAATAAAATTCATAAACACTTATATAACCTTATCAAAAAAGGGAAAGAAAAGACAAGTGAGGGAAGGGTGAAGTCATTACAGATCCTGTGAAAATTTAGAAGATCAACAATACCTACTTGGAAAATCTTTTACAGACTGAAAATAAATACAAAAGAAATGAACAGATTTGTAATACATATTAATTACCAAAGTTTAATCAAGAAGATATACAAATTCTGGATAACCAAATACCAGTCAGAAAAATTGAAAATGTAGCTAAAATTTTACCAAACAACAAAAGCTTAAGTCCTACTCAATTCACTTCTGAATTCTATAAGAAATTTAGAGGAGAAATCTAATGAAATTGAAAAGAAAGCAGTAGTCTCTAACTCATTTCTGGAGGAAACTGTTACCTTGATAAGAATACCAGAGAAAGACCCAGCCAAAAAAGCTAACTATAGGCCAATCTCCATAATAAACATAGATGCAAAAATTCTAAGTAAGTCACCAATATAATTCAACAAAATATCAAGAAGTTTTTAAACCATGACCACGGAGGAGTTTATTCCACTAATGCAGAGATTTTTATGAAAATCAATAATCATAATACACTACATCACTAGAAAACTTTTGATAAAGACCAACATGCCTTCTCTTCATCATGATTTGAAAGTGAAAGTTTTCAGCTTTTATTCATTTAATATGATGTTGACTATTGTTTTGTCATGGATGGTTTTTATCAAATTGAGGTAAAGGCTATATATATATATATATATATATATATATATATATATATATACACACACACACACACACACACACACACACACACACACACACATATGTATTGAAATTTGTCAAAAGATACATCAATTGAGCTAATCATATGATTTTTGTCTTTGGTTCTGTTGATGCAGATTCATATACATTGCAAAATTCTGCCATTCTTGGGATGAATTCTACTATGTCAAGGTCTATAATTTCCTGATGATTTGCTGCATTCTCTTTGATGACTGAAGAATGGATAAAAAATGTGGTATTTTGTACAGTGGAATATTACTCAGCTATATAAAAGATAACCTGAAGTCTTTTATTGGTAAATGGATACAACTAGAGACAGTACTTATATCTGAAATAAGTTAGACCTACAGGCACAAACATCATACTGTGTCCTTTGGTGTAAGTACCTGAAAGAGTGAATAGGATCCGAAGGGTACAATATATACTGTGAAAGGGAAAGAAACTGTTCAAAGGGAAGGAACAACTTGGATTAGAGAAAGAACAGAAGAAAAAAAGGGGAAAGAAATATGTATGAGTGGGCTGGGGAGATAGCTCAGTAGAATAAGCACTTTCCTGGCAAGTGCAAGGGCCTGAGTTCAATCCCCAGTCCTGAAAAAAAAAAAAAAAAAAAAAAAAAAAAAAAAAAAAAAAAAAAAAAAAAAAAAAAAAAAAAAAAAAAAAAAAAAAAAAAAAAAAAAAAAAAAAAAAAAAAAAAAAAAAAAAAAAAAAAAAAAAAAAGAAATATATATGAATATTCATAGGATAGTTTAGATAACTGTACTGCTGATTTCTACTGGTCTATTTAAAGGAGCAGTGAATACATAAATTTCTCACTTGTTCCCTTTTACTTTTTATAATTTTTAAATCAGTCTTACAGACATATCTTGTCATTTGAAGAACTAATATGATTAAAACAATATGTAATATAATAACCATTGTTGAATTGCCATCATTTCATGGAGTGGAATTCTACATCATTTCTAAAGTGTTTTTTAATTTTTTTTTAATACTCTGTTTAAAGATAAAAAAGAACTTTTTAAAAATCCAATACTCATTTACGATAAAAAATCTGAGGAGAATTGGAGTAGATTGTCTTAATCTCAATCTCATAAAATCTGCCTATGACAAACCAGTAGCCAACATCATACTCAATGGATAAACATTGAAAACTTTTTCTCTAAAATCAGGAGAAAGACAATAATGTCCACTATCGTCATTCATTTTCAACATAGTTCTGGAAACATTAGCCAGAGCAAGTAAACAAGAGAGAAAAACAAAATGAAAAAGGATAGAAAAAGAAGAAGTTAAACTATTATTATTTGCAGGTGACATGTTAAGTCTCAAAAGACCCCTAGAACTAATAATTAAATTCATTTGCATGGCTATATACAAAGTCAACAGTCAAAAATAAATAGCATTCTTCAGTTGATCTTAGCTAGAATTCCAAGAAGAAATCAGTAGTGTTCTTGTACACAGGCAGCAAACTCCTTGAGAAATTAGTGAAACCACGTCTCTTACAACAGCATCCAAGACAATGAAACACTTAGGAATCAATCAAAGGAAGTAAAGACCGATATAGTGAAAATTACAATCCTCTTAGAAAAGAGATCAAAGGGGAAGAACAAACATTGTGAAAATGGCTCTAGTCCCAAAATCATTTTACAGATTTGATGTAATCCCAAGAAAAATGCCATAAGTATACCTCACAGAATTAGCAAAAACACTCGTAAAATTTATTTGGAACCAGAAGAAATCTAAAAAATAGCAAATGCAGTTCTGAGCAACAAAGGTAAGGCAGGAAGCATCACCATCCTTGGCTGTCTACCTGTCGAAAACTGAAACTAGAACATGTAGAGAATTAAAAACGATCAGATTGCATAAACTCAGTGATCAAATCCAAAAACAGACATCTGAGATGAATACACATTTCAGGTGAAGAAATGCAAATGAGAAATAAATACATGAAAAAAATGTTCAACATCACTGGTTATTTGAGAGAGGCAAATTAAAACAACACTGAGATCCCATCTCAACCCAAAGAGAATGGCTATAATCAAGAAACTGGCCAATAACAAATGGTGGAGGGGATGTGGGGTGAAAGGAACTCTTCTTCACTCTTGGTAGGAGTTTACACTGGAGCAACTGTTTTGTAAGCCAGTCTGGAAATTACTTACAAAAATAAGATTATAAGACCCATTTAAACCATCTATTCCCCTGCTGGGTATTTTCTCAGAAAAACTGCAAACATCACACCATAGTGATGTATGTGCACCCATGTTTACAGCAGCACAATTTATCATAGAAAAATCTTGGAAACAGGCTAATGCCATTCATCCTAGGAATAAATAAAAGAGACATGAGACTTGTAAATAATGGATATAAAGAGGATAAACTTGAGACATTTACAGGGAAATGTGTGCAATTTACAACCATACTCATAACTGAAATAAATATCTTGGATGTGCAAACATCATACTCTTTCCCCAGTACAAAAATCTGCAAGAGCAAATAAGACCCTACATGCACAGTAAATACTGTGAAATGGGAAGAAAATGCTCATAAGGAAAGAAAAACTGAAATCGGGTAAGGAGAAGAGAAGGGAAAAGGAAACATACCACACACACACACACACACACACACACACACACACACACACCTTGACACAAAACAGTCAAGATTGATACACTATTAATTACTATTAGCTTATTGAAAGAAGACATATATGCCTATATTGTTCGATCAAGTTTCCATGTCTAGATCTTGTAATATGAGCAACAAATTTGAAGAAAATAATACACGATGTGCTAAGCATCATTACTTTCCTGGAATCTTGTATTGAAATTTTATACTTACTATTATTTTTACTATTTTTTTTTTCTTTAAAGTAAAAAAAAAAAACAAAAAACAAAAAAACTTGTTTGTATCATTAAAAACTGTTATGGTATTTTTAAGACAAAATATCTTGAGCTCATTTCTTTCCTTAGCTAGAACCTCGGTGTTCAAGTTTAATTGCAGTGTTGTCACTTTGTGATAACTAAGTGGGTTTGGGGCTGCGGTTTGGCCATGTTCCTAAATGATTTGCCTGCACTAAGCTAGAGCCCTCAGAAGGAACTAACCCATCTGGGATTTTTAACTCATTGAGAGCTATTTTGTCCTCTTCATCTTAAAAACTATGAAATTAAAATATTTGCACTACTTTATGCCACTACATTTGTGGAAGCTTGTCACAATAGTTATAGGAAAACAATAAAATGTGTTTTGACACATTCATTTTTTTCTAAATTATTGAATTTATTGCCATACGTTGATCATAGTTTTTACCTGACTTTAGGGGCGGCAAGATCTGATAGCAGTACCTTTTTTCCTTTCAGTTGTGAATGATATATTTCTCTTCTTTTTTTGTCATTTTGCTTGAAGATTTTCAATTTTTAATGAAGTCTTCAAAGAAGAAAAAAATTCTTTTTAAGTTTTCTCTTGAATTGAGGTTTGATCTTTACTGTTTATGTAATATATCATCATCATGTGCTTACTATTTCCTTCCTTAGGTTTGCTTTAATTTTATTTTGATAAAATTTTTGAGCATCTTTAAATAAAGATTCTGATTCAATATTTTCCTCTAATGCAAATGATGTAGAGGTATCAATAAGTGTACTACCAACACTAGTTTTGTTGCATTCACATAAGTTAAGTGGTGTTCTCATTTTACCACTGTATTTATTATTATTATTATTTTCCTTTGAGAGTGTGTTTTTGACTCATGACCTTTTTAGAATCAGATAATTTCTTTTCTTGTCCTTCTGAGATTACTTCTGAGTTGATTCTATTATGGTTAGAGTTCACACTGTAGTATTTCAATTCTCCTAATCTTGTTTGGGTTTATGGCTATTAAAAATGAGCATCTGAGATGAATATACACTTCTCAGATGAAGAAATAAAAATGGCAAGTAAATACATAAAAAATTTCAACATCATTGGACATTCAAGGAACGCAAATTAAAACAACATTGAGATACCATCTCACCCCAGAAAGAATGGCTAACCTCAAGAAGTCAGCCGATAACAAATGCTGGAGGGGCTGGGGAGAAAAGGAAACCCTTGACCACTGTTGGTAGGCATGTAGACTTGTGCAACCACAATGGAAATCAGTGTGGAGATTCCTGAAAAAGCTAGACTTGGAGGTCCTATTTAACCTAGCTATTCCTGTCCTGGATATTTTTCCAAAAGAACCAAGAACATCAAACCACAGCAATATATGTGCACCCATGTTTACAGCAGCAAGCAATCCAAATGATCATCAAGTGAGGAAAGCATAAAAAAGATGGCAGCTTTACACAATGGAGTATTACTAAACTATAAAAAATATAAACTCTAGGCTCTTATAGGTAAATAGATGCAAGTAGAGAATATGTTTGTAAATGAAATAAATCACACCTGCATGTATAAACATCACATTTCTTTAGTAAAGAACCTGAAAAAGTAAAGAAAATTTGAAAGGTATAATAGATACTGTGAAAGGGAAATAATCTGTTGAAGGGGAAGGAACAAGCAGGATAAGGAAAAGGACAAAAGAAAGAAGGAAGGGAAATATATTTATGTATATAACTATACATAAATACAGGATAATTTGGATAACTATACTGCCCATTTCTGCTGGCCTACTGAAAGAAGTCATTAAAGCTTAAACTATTTTCTTCTCTTTTCTAATTTCCTGTAATTTTAAAGCCAATTTTTCCAAGCTTATATCTGGTAATCTAAACAACTAATTTGAAGAAGAAAACATGCAATGTAACAACCATTGTTGAATTCCTGTTATTTTGATTGGTAAAATTCTGTATCATTTTTAATGTGTTGCCTTTTCTTTTTTTTTTATCATTTTTTATTCTCTTTTAAAACAACAAAAATATTGAAGAGAGGAAACAAAAACAAAATAATGATGGCAACTATTTCTTGAAATGTGCCTTTAATGCCACTCTCTTTATAAAACTCATAATACAAATGATCATTCTTATAAATTATCGTGTATATACCCGATGCTGTCTTCTTTACAAAAAGCCTAATTTTCATACTGTTCAAATCTGTGAGCTGTCCACTTCAATATCGAGACCCACAAGTCCATTGTCTGCCATTGTCATATCCTATTAGTCCCTGTCCAGCACAATTTTGTTTTGTGCAGCAGCAGTGGCACAGCTCTGATGACTCCAGCTCTGTTGCCTTTTTGAGGTTGGGCCCTTTTCCTACAGAGGAGGGGTGATGGAGGTTCTCGCTCTATCGTCCATGCTGGTCTTGAATTAATTGGATAGCCCGGGTTGGCCTCCAATTTACAGAGATCCACCTGCCTCAGGCACGCAAACGCTGGAATACAGGTGTGTATCGTTGCACTCACCCTTTAGCTATCTTACACATTTGCAAAATCAATTTGCTGTTTTCTGATGCATGCCATTTTATGAATTTTCAGAACTTCACTGACAATTCCTGCAAAAACGACAGTGGGATGTTAAGTGAACTGCACAAAATATGCCAATGAATTTATTAAATACTGTCAATTTGTGTTTATTGATGCTATAGCTTGAGAACTCAAAATTTTTTCCATTACTTGGGTTTTGTTTAACTTCATCATATATAGTGTGCTTTTTCTTGTTTGAATTTATTCCTTGATATATTATTCTTTTATGTTATAAATGTGATTGCTTTTCTAATTTCAGTTTTAGATTGTTTAATGATAGTTTGTAGAAATAAATTAGTTTTTGGATATTGAACTCATTTGGAATAACTAATTTACAAACCCTAGTAGATGTGTATGTGTATACTATTTTGAAATTTCTACATTAAAAATCATGTCAGAAACAAGCAAGTCAAACAGTTTGACGTTTTGCTTTCCAAACTAATCCTTTTCTTTTCCTTGCCTATTTACCCTGGGGAATACTTCCCAGGGTATTTTCTTGATTTTAGGGACAAAGCTTTCAAGGTTTTATCAATTATGATATTAGTCATATTTTTTCATGGTTGTACTTCAACATATTGAGGAAGTTTTATTTTGTTATTGGTTTCTTGAATTTTTAATCATGAAAGGGAGTTGTATTTTTCAATTTTTTATAATTTATACATTGAAGTCACCTAATAGTTTTTGTCCTTTGCTCTAGTAATATGGTATATTATACAGACGGATTTAGGTATATTGAAACAATGTTATGCTACTAGTATGAACCACATTTTGTCAGAATACATGATTCTTTTTGGGGGGGAGTACTGGATATCAAACTCAGGACCTTGTCCTTGCCAAGCAGGGGCTCTGCACTGAGGCATATTTCTGCTCTCTGTATGATTATTTATATACTTATATTTGTAATATATAGATATATTTATATAAAATGCATTATTTTTATTTATTATTATTTTTCTTAAAAGGTTTTGCATCTATAATCTCAAAAGATGTTGGATAATAGTTTCATTTTTATGTGATATCTGCTGCTCTAGTTTCAGGTGAATATTGGCTTTGCAGAATGAATTAGGAGACTTTTCTCCTTTTGTTTTTGAAAGTGATTGTGATGCACTGTGGTTATACTTCCTTTGGTTTTGGAAGAATTTATTATGTTTTCTTTTTAGAAAATCTTTTGCTTCCCAATTCTGCTACTTATTGGCACAATAGTGTGCGTAGTTTAGGTTTTCTTAGCAGTGAGTTCAGAGGGATTGGATTGTATAATTTCTTAGCATACAACAATGAGAGATTTTCTGTACTGTACTGATGCTCTAACCTGTACTTCATTTATTTCTATTCTAATCCTTACTATCAACTTCTATCTTCTGCCTTGAGGTTACATTATTTTCTCCCATTGCTTTTAAGTGGACAGTTAGGTTATTAATGTCACATTTTTCTTCTTTTTACCACAGACATTGGAACTCTTGCCTTTCCTCCAATCTCCTCTTCACTTAGATCCCAAGGGACAGATCCAAGCGAGGTTCTTCTTTGTGTCTTGCAGTTTCTGGTACCTCCAAGTGTCCTTGTAGATGCAATACTTCAGCCTCCACTTAGTCTTTGCATGACTGTACCTCTGCTCCATGTGTACTTCTTTAAGGATACATTTGACTGTAATAGGAGAACCAGTGGCAACTTCAGGTGGGTTAATGATATCAGTGGAGGTGTTCTGTCCAGATAAAATCACATTCAAAGGTTTTGAAAATTAGAATGTAAACATATCTTTCTAACTCACTGTAGAAAATATAAGCAAATAGTCTCCAAATAGTCTCAGCTCATAAAATATTTTAGCTTATTAAATTTAGCTATTTATAGAAAAAATCTGAGAAGTAACTGCTTGTATAGACCAACTGCTGATGTCCTTGCTGATAGAGTGTAGACCTCGGCCTCAGCTGCACAGCAGCAGGGATGCTGCTGTTCCAGAACACTAAGAGATGTGTGAGTCACCTGAGTTCTAGCCAGGAAAGCCACCAAGTCCATTGCATTGTGCCCATAGTGGCTGGAGGATGCATTCCTGGGTGTGTTCACAGGAACGTAACATTTTAAATTTTTTTTTTTTTTACTAGACTCCACTGTGCCATTCATGCAAAATGGTGTGCTGCTTTTCAGACGAGACATTTTTCCCTTTTGTAGGAATTCTATATTCAAAAATTCACTTAAGCATGCTGACTAAATTATGGTAATGGTTTGGGTTTATCCAATTATTTAGCAAAAATTCAAAACTCCTCAAAAATTAGCCCATCAATCTGGCCAAGACAATGGCAGTGTCTGCTGGAGAACCCTGCCGCCCCAGGACAATCACTAATGCTGCTCTAGAAAGACTGATTTTTCAAATGTGCAGAGGCTTTTTGCAAGCTATGAAATCAGTCATAATAGATGACATGAAATTATGTTCCTATGTAATTTAGAATATCTGTGATAAATGGATGAACTCTGCTTAGCATTTGTTTCTCAATACAGTAAAATATGGTTTCTCCTACAATTTGTTTTGTTCAGATAAAATCGCTGGTACTGTGAAGGACAAATGTTAATTAAACCGTCACTGCAGCTGATATTCCATAGTCTGATAGAAATTAAGCTTCACGTTTTCCATCATTGCCACATGCAAGGCTGCTGCGTGGACTGTGGCCACAGAGGAGTCCTCAGAGTGCAAGGCAGATGGATACTCATAGCAGACCTAAAGTGCACTTTCTTTTTTTTTTAAAGGAAAGCAAGGGCTTCTATAGTTTATTTGAATTGATTAAACACTGATAATAATCCTCTGCAATATTTTATTATGAATTTCTGAAATTCATCTACTCCCTTTTCTATCCTCTTTCCCATGGTAAGACTTAATGCATTGTTTTTGTTTTTGTTTTTTGTCTTTTTGAGAGAGGGTCTCGCTATGCAGTTCAGGCTGGCCTTGGGCTCACTTTAGTGGCCCAGGATGGTCTTGAACTCACACTGATCCTCCTGCCTCAGCCTCCCAAGTGCACTTTCAAAAGGTTTGGTTTTCTCTTTTATCTTTAATCCCACATTTAGTTTGTGTAAAGGTGGTAGAAGCTACTTTCTAGATTTAATTACATAAGGCAATAGTGCAGAAAGTACAGAGCATTTTATATACTACTCACCCTTACTCATATGATAAGTGTCTTGTACTGGTGTGATATAATTGTAAAGGTTGATGCAGCAGATTGTTAGGGACTAAGTTCCTCTAGGCTGAAGAAGATTTGGAATGAGTACAATTAGGGCTCTAGGTGAGTATCTCGCATGTGCTGGGCAGAAAACAACATGAAATAGTCTTTGGTGAGAGCCATGTGGAGCAAGAGGCCCTGGGATATGTGAATCTTGGCACCAGTAAACAGAGGGGGTGGAGAGTTCAGGCGATCACGTCCCTGATAACTAGAAGGGAAAACAGTACAGTTAAGGGCAGTGCCTTTGAGAGAGATGTGGACAGAGCGCTGTTGGCTGTCCGCCTCTGTGCGGCAGAACCACATGACGTAAGTGCATCGGTATAGCTTGACCACGTGCGGTTCCCGTTGGGTGTGCCATTTGGACTCATCTAAGGCAAGGACGAACCTGCTGAGGGCACCCCACAGCCTGCCAGCTATTGGCACTGGAGGGTGAAGATCATCACGTAAACTCAGACTTGGCTGCTAGACTTGCAGATGGAGAGCCATGGGGGAATCAAAACTGCACGTTCCAGACACCACCAAGTTCACACTCGTGGGAATGGGAATGGGAACTTTAGTCATCCACTACAAGACAGGGCATTCAGCCAGAGGAACTGCAACAAGTGCGCAGCCATTCTGTGTACTCCAGATGCCATGGAGGTGGGGCCAGAGGCAAGGGCTCCTTCCTGGCTGTCATTCACTCAGTTGTGAACTCCAGGCACACACAGAAAGTGTCCTGAAGGAATATATCCCAGTGCTTCATCACTTTCTCAGCTTCTCAAGTAGGAAATGAGACAGATGTGTCCAAGCCTCCAACTGCCTTTCTGGGTTGACACTGGAGATTGGAAGCACAGCTCAGAGCCTTTGCCCTATTCACCCCATATCTGCAAACTTGGCTATCCAAGGTGAATTCGTTAGCTAGGTAGGAAGAATTTCTGACTAGTCTTTTATAAATGCCCTTCTCTGTACCTTCCTCTTTTTCTCTGTCTATGCTTTTACTATTTTGTGTATTTTTTTTCTTATTTGTTACTAAAGTTTGTTTTGTCACTATTTTTCTATACTTTGAATTTATTATGCTAGTTTTCTCCATTAGTTGGATTTTATTTCACTCTTTTCATGTATGTAGTACAGATTCCACAGGGTGTCGCTACACAGATTGGACTCATAGTGATCCATCCTGTTTTCAGCCTGCCAAGTGCTGGGGTTGCAGGCAAGCACCACCACTCTTGGTCTCATTTGCAGGCTCAGTGCGCTCTTGGGGTGGTGTAGGCATGGCCCTTTGCGGGCCCTGGTCCCTGCATCTGCCTAAGCATGAGCTTTAGTCTGCTATGCATCTGGCTGGCCCTTATGTCACTTTTTGCTTTTTACTATTTCTCCATATTTTGCACCTTTCATCTTACTTTTTTCCTTTTTCTCTCACCTTTTGTACCATTTATGCTCTTAATTTTCTTTTAGTCATGTTTGTTTTGTTGACCTTTGCTTTATTATTATTATTATTATTATTATTATTATTATTATTATTATTTGTCTTTTTTGAGACAGGGTCTCGCTATGCAGTAGAGGCTGGTCCTGAGCTCACTTTTGTAGCCCGGGCTGGTCTTGAACTCGCACCAATCCTCCTGCCTCAGCCTCCCAAGTGCTGGGATTACAGGCGTGAGCCACCATGCCCAGCAACCTTTGCTTTATTAATCTTTAAATTTTTACTGTGTTTAATGCTATATGCTTCTATGGTCTTGGTCATTGCACTTATATTTTATTCATTTTTGCTGTACTGCTTGACCAGTTTTGTTTATAGGCATTGCCACTGCACTTTGTCTTTGCTCCCAGCAGTGCTGGGGATTGAGCCTGACACTACAAGTGTGTGGGCTGGGTGGGGCATCTCTGAACTACAGCTCAGAGAGGTGGCACTTTATTTCAGTCATCATGTAGTGCTACTCAAATGTTGGCATAGACTTCAGATCCCCAGCCAATGAACTGGTTCCAAATTGGTATGGAGAGAGATTGAAATTTCATTTTGGGGCGTTTATTTTCATAGCAACAGCAGAGAAAAAGTATCACAATTTTTGCTGACAACACACTCATGAAAGAATTCAGTGTAGGTCACACCAATGTCCTTCCAGTTTATACTGTTCTGATAAAATTAGAGAAATATACACAGAGAATCTACCTCACATGTTCTTATTTTAAAAGCACACCTGCCTCACTGATCAAATGGATTTCGTTTAGAGATTTACAGAAACAAAAGGGGTCACGAAGTGTCTCAGAGAACATGCTGTGTCCATGCTCAGGATTCACAAAGAAGCCTCTGGGAAAATAGTCAACACAACTGACCTAGAGCTAAACTCAGTACTATAAGACAGACTAATGTTCTAAGACACAACATCAAGAAAAGCCTCACCTGATCAGGCTTTCATAAGAAAGGGTAACATAATTCCATTGTTGCAGATGTACAAACCTCAACACAGAAATATAATAAATATGAAGAAAGTACTATGAGTCCTCCTAAAGGTAGTATTTTAATAATAAAATAATAATAATAATAATAATAATAATAATAAAATAAATGATTCTAATTACACTGAAATGAGCAAACTATTAAAGGATTTGAGAGAATTATAGAAGACAGATCAGGATATGAAAAAGCAATCTGAAGAAGTAACAAATCTTGAAAGAGCAAGAAAAATCTTGAAAGTGAAAAACTCAGTAAGTTACATTAAAAGCTCAATGAAAGCCTATTGTCTAGATTAAGTGGAAAATAGAACTTTCGGGCAAGAAGATAAAGAAGGTGAAGTATTATCTTCAGACAGAAATAAAGAGTAAAAGTGTACAAAAAGACCTCTGGAATACATCAGAAAGACAAAACTGACAAGTTTTTTTTTTTTTTTTTTTTTTTTTTTTTAACTAGAAGTGGTTGCTAAGACATAGACTAAAGTGGCAGAAAATCTATTCAGTGAAATAATAGTAGAAAATTCTGCAAATCTTTCGAAAAATACAGATGATGTTCAAACACAGGAAATATTTAGAACAATAAAATACTATGACCAGAAGAGGACTTTCCCATGTTATGTTATAGTTAAGGTATCACAAAGCTGCACGAGAAAAATGGCAAATATCAATATGGACACACTTATACAAATAACAGCAGGAAATTAAAGCCAAGAGAGCATGGGATAATGCATTTCAGGTCTTGAAAGAAAATAAATACTAATCTAGTTAACTATGCCCAGAGAAACTCAGAATCAAAGGAGAAATAAAGATCTTCCATGGTAAATAGAAAACTGGAGGGTTTCTTGAATCTTAAGCCGGTATTTCAGACAATAAATAAAGAAATGCTACAGATAGAAAAGATAAAACGAATGAACAGAAAAAGAAGCAAACATTAGAAAATATAATGAACTGGAAGGAAAGAGCACATATCTTTCAATGACAATCTGAATATAAATTTTAGTTATTCCAATCCAAAGACATACTATGGAAGATTGCATTAAAAAAGGAGACCTATTTGTTGTTTGTAATAAGTATATCTGACTGGCAAAGGCACAAACATGCTGAAACTGCAAGGATTAAAAATGATATTGCATGCAAAGGAAATACAAAATCAAGCAGGAGTAGCTATGCTCATATCAGACAAAGTAGATGTCAAGACCAAATAATTGGGACGTGACAAAGAATGGCATTACACTTTAGTGAGAGGAGCAGTCTATCAAGAGGATATGAAAAATGTAAATACATATTCGCTGAACATTAGCTACACCTTATTTCATAATGCAAACACAACTGAACATGAAGGACCAGTGGTTCCCAAGAAAATAATAGGTTACTTCAGTACCTCATTCATCTCAATAAATAGGATATCGAGAGAAAAATTATAAAATAAAATGCAATAAACTAATATATTGATCAAAATGTCTTATTAGATATTTATGCAGCATTCTATCCAACAATAGTAGAACATATTTGCTCTTTAACAGTTGATGAAAGATAGCCTCAAATTCATAGGTTAGCTCATAAAACAAGTCTAAAATGAAGTAGGCTTTAGCAAATAAATAAACAATTACTTGTGTGTTATTCAATGATAAGGAAAGAAACTAGAAATCAATAGGAAATAAACCTATAGAAACTATACAAACTCATGAACATCTGATAGTATATTTCAGAATTATCAGTGGTTTATTGAGAAAATTCATGGAGAAATTAAAACACTCATGAAAAATGAAAATGGAAACAAATATGCAACAATCTGTGGGGGTAAGAAAAAAGCATGTACAGGAATGACACAGCTACACATGCCTACACAAAATACAAAAGGATCTTAAGTAAGTTACCCAACCATACATCTCCATGTCTTAGAAAAATAAAAAAGTAATCTTTCCCAAAACAAATAGAAGGGAAATATAATAAAGATAAGAGAAAAAAGTAAATAAAATAGCACTAAAGGAACAATAAAAAGGATCAACAAAACAAAGAATCAATTCTTTGGAAAACCAAAAGGCATTGATATACTCAAGTCACTTAGCCAAAGAGACAAAGACTTAGGCAAAGTCTGCGAAAGGTAAAGAAAATACAAATTAAGAAAACTAGGATATTGCAATAGATCCTACTTAAATATACAGGATAATTAGAGACTAGTTTGAAACAGGTATTACAACTACAGTAAACTGGACAATACACAAGAAGTGGATAAACTTATAGATACATGCATCTAGCAATATGGAAACAAGATGATATAAAACATCTAAACACATTGATAACATACAATGAGACTAAAGCAGTAATAGAAACACTTCCCAACAGAGAAAACGAAAAGATGAGATAGACTCACCTCTGAACTTTACCAGACCTACAAAGCACCTATTAAAAGGAAATAAATGCTTCCAAACTCATTCTATAAATCCAGTGTGACCTGGATAACAAAACTGGGTTAAAGTCTCGAGAAAAAAATAGAACAAGAGGTCAATATCTTTATGAACATAGATGCAAAAAATACTGCAAATAGAATCCAACAATATGTTGATAAGATGATATACCACAATTAAATTGGTTTAATTCCAGGGATGCAAGGATTATTTATCATATTTAATCCAATAAACATAATATACAACACAAATAGAGTCAAGGATAAAAATCGCATGATCATCTCAACTGATAAAGAAAAAAAAAAACTTATGACAATATTCAGCATACCTTCATCATAAGAGTCCTGAGGCAACTATGCAGGAAAAGAATTTATCTCAATATAATAATGCCTGCATATGAGAGTGTATATCCACAGTCCATATCACACTGGATGAGGAAAATCTGAAAGCACTTGCAATCAAGACCGAGACCAGGTTACCCATTCTATCTGTTAGTGTTCAACATGATACTTGAAAATTTAACTAGAATAAGTAGATAAATGAAGCAAATAAATACAAAAAGTAAGGGAAATACCAGTTTATTTATAGTTGTAGGTATCATGACCTTTATGAGACTCTAAAATGCTCTCCAGAAAACTTCTATGTCTGACAAACAAATCTAGCAAAATGACAGGATATTAAATGAACATACAAAATTCAGTAGCTTTACTATATACATCATTAACAAATCTACTTGAATGAAAATCAGGAAAATAATCCTATTCACCATCATTCTAAAATTGCCTAGTAATCAACCTAACCAGTGAAGTGAAGGATATTAGCAATGAAGGTAGAACTCTAAAGAAAGAACTTGAAGAAAACACTAGAATATAGAAAGGTATCCCATGTTCATGGACAAGCAGAAATAATTAAAAGGGTCACATTAGTGAAAGAAAAATTGTACACTCTTTTTAATACCCTTAGATACCAATGACATCCTTCACAAACTAGAAAAATTCCTAAAATTTATATGGAAACACAATAGAACTAGAATAGACAAAATAAGCATGAACAGAAAGATTAATACTAAGTGCATCATTATATTTGATTTCCAAATGTACTCTAAATCATGATAATGAAAGTAGTATGGTACTGACATAAAAATAGTTATTTGTATCAGTGGAGTACCAGAGGAGATGCAGAAACAAAGCCATGCAGTGCTAAAATCCCCATGAGCAAAGGAATGGATAAAAAAGATGTGGCCTTTTTATACAATGGAATATTACTCATCCATAAAGAAAAACGCAATTGAGACATTTATAGGCAAATGACTACAACTTGAGACCATACTCATAATTGAAATTAATAAAACTAATATGTGTGAATATTACATTGTATCCCTGCTGTGAGAAACTGAAAGAGTAAATAAAGACAAAAATGTACCATTGATATTGTGAAACGGGAAGTAATTGTTCAAAAGGAAAGAGGAACTAGGCTTGGAGAGAGGGAAAAAAGGAAAGGAAAAGGAAAAAAATATTAAAGTTATGCTACTAACTTCTTTTGATTCATTAAAAAGAAATGTGCTGATATCATTTTGAGAATATCTTATGCCCATATCTTGTCCTTTCATAAATACTTTGAAGGTAACAATACTCAATGTATTAACTATTTTCATTTACCTGTTTTTTGTTATAAAATATTACATATTTTTTCCATTTAAAAACTATGTTAGGATTCCATCTAGTCAGAATGGCTATGACCAAGAATATTGAAATCACTCAATACTACCAAGAATTGTCAAGATGAGAAAATTTTCTACACTCTTGGTGGAAATAAATTTGTGCAGCCACTATGGAAATCAATGAAAACATTTCTCAAAACACTAAAAATAGAGCTTCCATTTCATGCAAATATGTTATGTGGGAGTATATGCTCAAAAACCCGAAGTCATCATCCTATAGTGATACTTGCATACTCATGTTTATTGAAGCTTAATTGACAGGCTATGGAGACAGTATAGATACCTGTCAACTGCTAAACAGACAAAAGATGGTATGTTCAATGATTGAGTAAAAAATCATTTCATTTGTAGAAAAATAGATGGAAACAGAGATTATCATCATGTTAAGCAGAATGAACAAAACTTAGACAAACATTAAGTGGCTTCTGTGATATATTTCAGAAATATGCAGAATCTAAAAATTTGACACCAGTGTAGAAGAGGGGCAGCCCATCCATTGCCATCTGCACCATCTGTGGAACCCACGTGCACAACACAGGAAGACCCAGAGAGCAACCACTCCCCAGAACTGAGGTAAATCTTCTGGAAAGGCCCAAAGACCAGAGGAAACTCAGCGACACAGGAGGGTCCCAACTACACTGCACAGAGTGGACAGACAGGACTAGCACCACAAAAAGTGTGATGTAAAAAAATTAAAGCTAAATATGCAAATAAATACAAAAGTCCTAAGCAACAATTACAGTACAAGCTAACAGGTGGTAAGTTAGGTGAACCAGCTTGGAAGCAAAGACACATGGACTGCTTTTATTGTTGTTTGTTTTGTTTCTCTTTCTTCTCCTTTCCTCTTTCCTAAATGACTGGACAGAGCTCCAGCTACAGAAGACTAATGCCAACTTCCAAATCCAGAGACCAATTTCAGATAATCATTTGTTTACAGCTGCACTCTTTTTCTTCTGCTCTGTCCTGAAAATTCCCAAAGTTTCCATGATCATATTCTGTCCTCCAGCCTTGCTTATACTTTATTCTGAGTGATCATTTTATCTACTTTTCTTGTTAAATCTCCTCAAAACAGCATAAAACCCTCCAGCAAGAGGAAACACACTGAATGCAAGCCCACAATTTACAATCATTTCGGTTATATAATTGTAGATTTTTCTCCTAGGGTTTAAGGCAAAAACTAATACCATCATTTGTCAGTTTCTACGCTGTGCTGCTTGTTATTGCTGACTATTCTACTTTAGCTAGGGTGTCATATCACTGGTAATCAGTCATTCTCTCTTGTGTAACTATACTGGGATGCTCTGGAATAACAGCCTCGCCAGAGCCAGCACCAAAGAACTGGGGACTGAACCAAACAGAAACGAACATCTCACTCTTAGTAAACTGGGAATGTAGGGTTTCCAAACAGACACAATCTAAGAACCTCCTACACAGAGGACACATCTCTGGGGAACACATTTTTCCTAGAGAGGAAATGATAATAGTGATATAGATATCTAACTGCTAATATTTATAAGGATCAACACAAGAAAACAAAACAAAACAATTTTAAATGGGAAATGACCAGTTGCAGAACGAAAATGTAATCTCATACCTTCAGCCCACCCAGCACAAGTCCAGGAGACAAGGAGTTGAAGGAAAATGGAAGACACAAATCTGAAATTTGTAGAATGATAGCAACCAAAATAAAGGAATCAAAACAGGAGACTACAGCAGAAATCAGATTAGAAATAATCTCCCACTAATAAAAGAAAGATCAAAATTCGTAGAGGAATTGAGTAGCAAATATAGAGTAGAGAAAGATAAAATAAATAGATGATTATAAGAAATGATGGGAACTGTAAACAATCAATATAGGAAAGAAATGGAATGCACAAAAATGTATTCAAACAGATATTCAGGAAGTTAGGAATTCTGCTGAAAACTGGTGAAACCTCTTGAATAAAACTACTTTAGCTAGGGTGTTGCTTTGGGCAACAAAGCCAAGGCAGGAGGCATGGCATCCCTGACTTGACGTTATACTACATAACTACTGTGACAAAATCAGCACAGTGTTGCTAGCAATCAGGCCAGAGGATCAGTGGAGCAGATTAGAAGATGCAGACACAGCTACAAACAAAACCTGTCACCTTATCTTTGACAAAGTAGTGAAACATGCTCACTGGAAGGAAGATAACTTCTTTCACAAAATGGTGCTGGAAAAACTAGCTCTCTACATGTCCAAAACTAAGCCTAGACATATGTCTATCACCAATCACTGAAGTCTAAATGGTTAACAATCTACATATTAAAATAGAACCACTAAAGCTACTAGAAAAGAAAACATGCAGAAACCTTGAAGACACAGGGCTAAGCAGAGAGTTCATAGACAAATACAAACTGCATGGGAAGTACTTCAAATGATAAACAATTGTGACGTACAGGGCTGGTGAGATAGCTCAGTGGCTTAGGCAAGTACAGGGTCTGGAGTTTGATCTCCAGCCCACACGTTGTGCAGTTACCACTCCAGAGTGCCCTGAGCTGGCCACCCAAGCCAGGTATAGTGGCTCGTGCCTATAATCCCAGCATGGAGAAGGCTGAAAATAGGAGGATCTGTATGAGTCTGAGCTGTGTAGTGAAACCTTGTACCAAATACACTAAAAAAAGTTTTTACACACCAAAAGAAATCACAGAATGATAAGAGAGTACAGAATGGGGACAAATTTTAGTCACCTGTCCTTCAGACAAAAGACTTCTATCTAGAACATATAAAGAATTTTTTTTTAAAAATCAGACTTCTCACATTCAGACTCAATCCAAATTGGCATCTGAGATGAACATGCACTTCTCAGATGAATTGAAAGTGGCAAATAAACATAAGAAAAATATTAAGCATCACTGGTGACTTGAGAGGTGCAAATTAAAACAATGCTGAGATTATATCTCACTCCAGAAAGAATGGCTACCATCAAGAACAAATGCTAGATGAGATGTGGGGAAAAAAAACATTTCTCCATTGTTGGTGGGAGCAAAGACTCCTACAATCTCCATAGAAATCAATGTGGAGATTCCTCAAAAAACCAAGATTAGAGGTCCCATTTGACCCAAGTATTCTTCATTTGGGCATTTTCCCAGAAGAATTAAAAACATCATGCAACAGTGATATTTGTACACTCATGTTTGTAGCAGCACAATTTATGATAGCTAAATATCGAAAAGAACTCAAATGCCCATCAGCTGAGGGACAGCAAAAAACGATGTGGCATTTTTATAGAGTATTACTCAAGTATTTAAAAAGATGAACTCAGGGCTTTCATAGGTAAATGAATGCAACTAGAGACCATATTCATAAGTGAATTAAATCAGACCTGCATGTGTAAACATTGTTGTGTCCTCCTGTAAAAACTTGAAAGAGTAAATGAAATTGAAAGGTACAATAGATACTGTGAAAGAGAAAGCAAGTGTTCACAGGGAAGGATCAACTGAGATTAGGGAAAGCAGAAAGGAGAGAAGGAAATACACACACACACACACACACACACACACACACACACACACACATATATTTCCAAATAGTTTTAGGAAAACAATATGCAATGCAACAACCATTGCTGAATTTCTAGAATTTTTTAAGGAAAGGCATTATTTTGAGTATAGCACTTAACTATGACTAACCTGCAACAAATGAACCAAAACTCTTGTAAATTACCTCTCTTGAAGTAATAATCGACTTTATTTTCATGAAAGACATGAAACCTTAAAATGTAAGACCTGAACAGTAAACTTGCAGAACTCATCATTCTAATACACTAAGCTTAATTTCTTTTTAATTTTTTTTATTACTTTTAATAGGAAATAACATTGTGACAGTTTCAAAACGTGTTAGTAATACATTCCCAATAATTGATGCAATGCATATTGTTGTCCTCATAGTAGTTATTTGGAGTACAGAATGCAGACATGATAATTTTTCTAATCATTGTTGATACAAAAATTTCTTGTCCTTGAACTAAGAGAAAGTAGTTGTATACATAGTCCAATGTTCCATAATCGTAGTGGGTTATTGGCAGAAGGGACAATGTTAAAAACTGCTGATTTCTCTATACAGTTATTTAATGCGGTGTGTCTTAGTACAAGATGAGAGTTACTGTCTTTGTAATTTAATTTCAAACACTTTTAAATGATACACAGCTAAAAACTTTAATTTTTATTAATGCTAAAAAAATTCTGCTGCAAGCAGATTTGCTCACGTGTTCTTTTGAAAATGTTGTATTCCTTGCCATCAGCTGAGGTGACAATGTAATTGGACTGGAAGTCTGGGCGGAACCCTGGCTGAGAAATGAGCATGCTCTCTGGTGTTGCTTTCATTTTGTAGCAGACAATGTGCCGACCCTGTGCAAACCTAAGTTTAGTGGAGTCTTTGTTTAAACTTTTTATAATCATAATTGTGTTTGGAAAATACTGAAACACATTATTTTCGATGTAGGCTCTACAGGGAAGCCTATTTACACAATTTCTCACGTTATAGAATATTATAAAGAAAGCAAGGAAAGATATCATAAATTTGAAATCATTGAATATTTTATCTTATAGAAAAGGTATTTCTTTCTGTTTGTGAAAAAAAGGGATAAAGACAGATAGGAAAGTAAAGGAAAGGCAAGAAAGAAAAAAGGAAACAGCTGCAGGCATCCAAAGGCAAAGCTAAAGTAGCTGTAGCTAGCCTTAGTTCTAAAGTGAACTTCTTTGTATACAATTCTATAAATGATTACATTTTCCTACAAAAAATTAACTTGTCTTGTTTGATGAATAATTTGTGAAAATTTTGTTATGGACTGAGCATTCCAATTTTCATACAATTTAAATATAAATAAGTCAAGAAATATACTTCTATATGGTTATTGAGGTTTTAAAATTTTCATTTATGTTTTTAAATTTTTTTGAAATATCTTTGTAAAGAATGAGATATTTATTTTTTTTCCACAGAAGAAAAAGAATTTAGTTTATTGATTACCAAACTGTTAAAAGGTGCAGATGTTAAGGTGTCCTCTAAGCAAGTTTTTAGATTACTCCATGAAATAGCTACATCCTATCCTTCTTTTCCCAAAGCCAGTAGTACGCTGGATCTCAGAGTTTGGGTTGAAATATGTCTTAGTTACTTTTTGCTCGTTGCCGGGACAAATACCCAACACTCAAAATGAAGGAAGGAAAGGTTTATTTAGCTCACAGTTTGTGGAGGTTTCAGTCCATATTCAGTTGGCACAAGGCTGAGTGGAGCACGGTGGAGAGAATCCAGTTCAAGGCGGCAGAACAGCAGCAAAATGGTGGCAGAGGCAGCCAACCAAACAGGGCAGCAGAGCAGCAGCACCAGCTAGAGCTCCAGTCTGTCTCTGTCTCTCTTTATATTACCTTCAGGCTCTCCACCTTAGCTCCCGCCCTAGGCTACACCCATAATCCCAGAAGTACTTCCACCCATAATCCCATCAGTACTAAAACCTATAATCCCAGGGATCATGGATCAAGTCTCAAACTCTAGAAGTCCCCGCCCAATGACTCCATGAGGCTTTGGGGGGACAACTAGACATAAACCATAACAAAATAGGTGAAAGCTTTGATGAAGCCAAAATTCAAAAAAGAAAAATTTACCCATAAGCTATCGCCACATGTAACCTGGTGGAGGTGGCCATTTCATTCTTGCAATGAAACAGCCCAGGAAGAAATGCAGATCAGCAGCAGTTTACCATTATGAAACTCTACTGGTGTTAGCAAGATGCGTATGAATACTGTACTTGATGGGGAAAAAGACTCTGATGTTACCATAAGAAAAGAATCAAATCACCCGCAGGGTCACATGCCTCCAAATAGGCTGCTGCACAAAAACGAAACTTGTTTGAAAAATGTGAATAGTCCAAAAAATTCACTTTTGCAAGATATTCATAAAGCAATGGGAAACATTTCCAACTTATTCAATCACTCAGCTTCATTCTCCAAACCTAATTTGGAACATAATGCCCCATAGGCTGTTCTTCTCACAGTCTTTTTCTCCCTCATGCCAGAGTCAGTTCAGTAAAAGCCCCCCTCATTTCCTACTCGCAGAAAAGCCAAAGTACTCTGATGTGAACAAAGCTTTGAACCGCTTGCTCTTAAAAGACTTAAGGCAGAGCTTATTAGACAATGGAGCTCAGGCTCCCTATGCTGTGTGTGTGTGTGTGTGTGTGTGTGTGTGTGTGTGTGTGTGTGTGTGTGTGTGATGTACAAATTTGCAATCGATTCAGAGTACTTGGACATTATTTAAATAGGTTAATATATACAAAGGTATCAACTAAGAAAAGGTTTCTATGGTAGTAAAGAATTACTAAGAATAAAACATAACATAAATACTGGAATGCAAATATATGACCAGAACTTCTAATAGTTTGGGGATAGGATATTGCACAAAGTTCTAGTAAGTTGTGAACATAGTGTCCATGTCACTTACTGGTGGCCAGGTATCACTTATGGGACTGAGTTGTTGCTATTTCCTTGATATCCACCTTGTAGACCCAGACGGAATCATGACCCATAGGTGTAGGAGAAGTCCATTTGTAGCATATGCTGATGGACATATTCTGCTGCTGTATACAAAAGAACAGTTGAAAGACTACTTTTGTATACCACTTTTTCTCCTGTGTTTAATTGTTTGCCCTATTTGGTGGGTTCTTATCATTATCCTTCATGAAGCTGTGGTCATTTTGATCCCTCTCTGGAATATATTTTAGTAAACTGTGTAGGGTTGACTTTGTCATCATGAAATCCTTTAGTTGTTCTTTGTGCTGGAAGTATTTCCCTTCTCCATTGAATTTGAAAGAGAGTTTTGCAGGGTATGGCAGCCTGGGCTGGAATTTTCTTGCAAGGCTTGAAGTACTTTGCTCCATGATCCTCTTGACTTGATGCTTTGTAAAGAGAAATCTACCATTATTCTAATGGGTTTTCCTTTAAATGTGATCTGTTACTTTAATGGCTTTTAGTATATAGTTCCGGTGTTGAATTTCTGGGATCTTGATTATTATATACCTGGGTGGTTTTAATTGGGTTGATGTTATTTGGAGTTCTATAGTCTTTCGCTACCAGAATGTCAAATTGTTTCCCCATATTTGGGACGTTTTCTGCTATTACTTCTGCCCATATTCTTTTTATATCATTTGTGCAGACTCTTTCTCACTGATGCCTATTAGTCTTACATTGTTCATTTTTGAATCATCTTTTTAAAATTAATTTTAGTAAAAAATAACAATGCAACAATTTCAGAACACGTTAGCAGTACATTCTCAATAATTGATACAATGCATATTGTCCCCATAGTATATACAGAGCACCAGATGAAGACATGATAATTTCTCTGATCATTGTTGGTACAAAATTTTTTTCTCATTGAACTAAGAGAAAGTAGTTGCTTACATAGTTCAATATTTCATAATCACAGTGAGTTCCTGGCAGAACTGGCAATGTTGGAACCTGCTGATTTAAGCCCTTTGAAGTTAAGCATAATAACCTAGCATTACATTTTAGTCCACGTGATTAAATTTTTCTGCTGGGTGGTTAAGGGCAAGTTAAAGCAAGACCTGTAGAACAAAACATGTAACTTTTGTATCATCTTGCAGATGTTGAATTATTTTTTCTTGCATCCTAGTTGTTTTTAAGAGATCTTTCTTTACTTCTTCACTAGCTGCAATAGTGTCTTTAAGATCTGAAAGTCTATTTTCACTTTTATTGAAATGGTTTTTCCAGCTTGTGATTGAGGTTGTTATTTCCTGTATAGCACTTTGAATCTTCTTCATACATTCTATTACTTTCCTATATTGCTAATTCAAGGATTCCATCATCTTTCTATTCTCCTCTATTTTATATCAGTGCCTTCTTTAGAAGCACTTAGTACTTCTTACATTATGCTTGTCATTTCTTTTTTTACTTCAGAAATTATTTCTGATCTGATTTCCTCTATACCTTTCTGCAGTTGTTTTTTTTTTATTTCAGATGCTATTATTTCAGAGATATTAGATGTGTGATTTCCAATTTCTTCCATGTTATTGTCTCCTGTATTTGTTCTGGGTGGACTCTGGGCCTGAGAGCATATTTTGCTCCTTCTCTTTGTCATTTTGTACAGCCCTGCCTTCTGACCTTTGGTGTAGAACTTTGGTAGAATTCTTACCTTAACACCAGATCTGAATCTACCAAGTTCAAACTCATCCAGGTGGGTGTGGCTTGGATCTGGTTGCTGAGCTCCTCTTCTTTCTACTGCAGCCCTCGGAGTTGAATCTGTTGTGCTACTCTGGCAATGTATTATTATATATAAACATTATATTTTATATTTTCTGCTCCTGCATCAGCTGGATGAGTTGTTTCTAGTCTCTCTGCAGAGATTTCTGTGGCACTTTTCCACAATGGCCTGTCTGATGGATGAAGTTCCACTCACATGCCCAGCATTATTGCTATGTCAAATGAGTTTCCAGCAGGCCCTATACAGTCTCATTTATGCGACAGGCCTGGTTGCTCGGGGTCAAATGAATTTCCAATGGGCTTAGGGTAGTTTCACTCACTTTCCAGGCCTGGTTGCTGGGTTGAATGAGTTTCTGGTGGGCTCAGACTGTACTCACTCATGCACAAGGCCTTTTTGCTGGGTCAAACTTATCTTTTTTTTTCTGAAAAATCTGCATCACTTTTAATGTATTTTTTGTTTTGTTTTTCTCTTTAAAAAAATAGCATTCCAGTGACATGTAAGACAATTAAATATACTTGTGTCATATATCTTAGTATAAAAGCATATTATCATATACTTTATAAATTAAGAGTAGCTTCCAATAACTCAAAAACTGAAATAGTAAATAAGATTCAATATGTACAATCGATCCTTTGAAAGGGGAAGAAACTACTCAAAAAGAAAGAACAAGTAGAATGGGGAAAAGCAAAAACAAAGGATGGAAAAAGATATATGTGATAGCTAAGATAAATACACTAATTTCTATTAGGTCATTAACAAGAATGATATATCCTTCTATTTGATTAATCTTTCATGCTTATATCTTGTACAGTGAGTAATTATTTTGACGATAACAATATGCAATATATTAGTAATAATTATCTTGTTTTCCAATTCTGTATCATGTTTTTATTGTTTCTTCCCTTTAAAATTAAAAAAAGTAAAAACAAAGACAGAAATAGGATAACATATAACAATATACATTTCACAGATTTTCAAAACAAGAATATCTCCCCAATAGTAATTGACATATTGTCTTAGTACTTTTTACTTGTTGCTGGGACAAATACCGGTCACTCAAGATGAAGGAAGGAAAGCTTTATTTAGCTCACAGTTACTGGAGGTTTCAGTCCATACTCAGCTGGATCCAAGGCAGAAAGACACAATGCAGAGGCCAGCAGTTCATGATGGCATAACAGCAACATAATGGTGACAGAGGCAACTGACCAACCAGGGTAGCAGAGCAACAGCATGAGTCTGTCTCTCTGTCTTTCTATATATTACATTCAGGCTCTCTGCCTCAGCCTATTCACCTTAGGCTACACCCATAATCCCGGAAGTACTCAGACCCATAGTCCCATCAGTACTAAAACACATAATCCCAGGGATCATGAGGCAAGTCTCAAACTCTAGAAGTCCCTGCCCCATGATTGCATGAGGTTTAGTGGAGACTAGACATAAGCTATAACACGTATTGTCTATTTTCATCATCAAATCTGTTTGCTGAGATTAACAGTTATAGTTATGCAAGATGGGACATGTGATTGAATATTACTACATGTAATAAATACAAACACCTATTCTTTCCTTTTGCATCTCATGATGCAGATAATTATTGCTTCTCTTGGCAGGTTGTCTCAGTATCTAAAAAGAGATATAGTATTTTATTAAATCAGTGAAAGACAAAATAAATTTGAAAAGAAATTAGAAGAGAGACTACTTTAGAGAAGAGGAAGGGAATAATGGGGAGGGTGAAGGCAAGTCCAACAGAGTCAAAGGGAAGAGTAAAGTATGATATATATGTGCTTACATATGATAAAACGAAACACTGATATGCATCATTCATACACACTAATGAAAAGATTGATGCACCCACACTGACAGGTGACTAAACCTGAAAGTGTACAGTGTACACACTAGTTCACTGTTAGTATTGCATAGGTCAATTAATTTTCACAAATGCAAATGTCATCTACAAACCCGTGCAACTTCCCATATCACTTCCCATGAAATCTGCCCCCTTAAAGTTTTTAAAAGTGCACAACATGATATTAACTATGGCACTATCTTCTAGAGCAGATTTCTAGAATTTATTCATTTTATGGAATGGAAACTTTATGAACAATGAACAAATCCTTGTTCCCTCGTACCCACTACTGTACTCTCCATTTTTGTATATTTGATAATGTCAGATACCACAGACAAGCAGAATCATGCAATATTTGAACAGATCCAGAGGAATTATTCTAAGTGAAATAAGCCATTTACAGAAGGACAAAGTTTTGGACTTCTTACAATTATATCGCTACAACCAGCGCTGGAATTTAAGACTCTTGGAGGAACTGTTTTGTGGGTGAAAAAGCCAACAAAGAAAACATTTATGCATGAGATGCTGTTCTACATTGTTACTTTTATAGACTCATTTCCTCTTCACAGTCATGTGAGGATGCTATTAATTGCTCTCATGTTCTCAGTGAGGAATTATGACCCTATTGCTTGTAAGTGCTGGAGTCCTAGTTCATGTTAATTCCATTTGTAGTCTTTTAGCATTATCATCCAGTTGTCTTTGTGAGGTGAGACATCAGTATCATGGGCCCTGCAGGTCCACAGTGAAGGTCATTTTTATGGACTGAAGGGCATACTCCCTCAATATCTAGCTTTCAGTGAAAGCAGCCTTGTCTAAGATCATGGGCTTTCTTTATAGCCTGTGCCTAGTGGAAGGGATATATAGAGTCTTGGCTCTTTATCTTTACTCAGAACCACTCTGAACACAATCCTTCCTTGCTGTGGGACAACAATGACCCTTCCTAAAGTTTGTCTTTTGTCCTCCTTCTCACAGTTGACTTCAAATTATCTCTTTATGTAACAAGCCCCTGAATACTGGTTGCACCTGTCATATTTGGTTCCCAGGGAGTGCAATCTATGACACCAGCCTCCACTAACTCATAGAAGAATTAGAGAAAACTAGCTTTTCTGAAAAATTATGGATAGCTTGGTTACCCTCAGGGATAGGGAATGACAAAGAGAGGTAAACAGATAATAAAACTGAAGGGATTTCTGCTGCCTTTGTTAGAAGCAGATGTCTCTGCAGAGTCTCATGTGTTTAGAGGAGGAACTGCAGGAAAGTAATTAGACCACAAAGGTCTGTCTTCATCAGTAGGGCAATACCTAGAAAAAAAAATCATGTTTTCATGGAATTACTGGTGAGACGGTGAAAACAGACAGTGGGACCTGGTTGGACCTATTTGAAGAGCATGGGCTTGGGTGGCTTCTCTGCTGCCTGGCCCATGTCTCAGTGAATTTCTGTCTTGCACTTTCCCTCACTCTCAGCTTCTGGGCTGCTATATGGTGAGCAGCGCTGCTTTACCACACCTTTGTGCCTTCTGACTTCTGCCACAATGTCTCGCCTCCTCTCAGGCCAACATGATACATCAGCCTACAATAGGCAGGAACCTCTCAAACCCTGAGCCAAAATAAAACTTCCCTCATTATAGTTTACTTTTGGGATTATTTCTCTCAGACAAAGAGCTGACGTTTTTCTTTTTTTAATCTCATAGAAACTAGGTGAGCTAAATAGTATCTTCCACTTGATGGGTGAGTAAACCAAGCTCTGTTGTGTTGGATCACCTTCAGAAAGCACCCTGCAGCTAGGCATGAAGCAGTAAGTCCTTTCCACTTCACCACCTCTCTCTCTCTCTCTCTCTCTCTCTTTCTCTCTCTCTCTCTCTCTCTCGCTCTGACCCTCTTTCTGTGTCTGTCTGTCTGTCTGTCTGTCTGCCTGTCTGTCAGTTTAGTAGGCAGAAAAGGTAGATACGTGACTTCAGCGATATAATCCCAGAATGCAGTAAGGTAGAGTAAAGACGGCTACACAAAGATGTCATTTTCTGCAATTTCTGTTTGGCGAGCAAGGTAACTGAATTGCTGCACAGCTGTTGCTGATATACAGATTTCATTATATTAAAAACCAAACAAGGGCATCTTTTTCTAAATATAATGGTCACTGCAATTCGTAGAACTCCAGAGCAATCACCAAGAATTGGTATGCAGCAGGGAGGAAAATAGCCCTGGGAAAGCCAAGTGGCTCTGTTAGAGCTCACTCTGTGTCTCAACAGAAAGAACATAAATGCAGGCAGTTAGTGTCAGGGGTGCTCAGTGACAGCAAGTCAGGGTACTACCTCTAGGGAACAGCTCTGTGGCTGGCTCTTGAGGAGCTCAAGGACAATGTGCATTACCTTAAATTCCTCCTCATCTGGGTCATGATTGCGTAGCTGTACAAGAGCACAGAGCTTTTTCAGTGGGAGACATATTGACCAGGCTTGCCACACAGTCAGAGTGTCGGCCATTCAACAGATTTATTGCTGAGAGTCCTTGTGACCCACTCATCTTCAGACTCGTCTCAGTGGGATCCCTTTGTCCTCAACCTCAGCAGCAATTTCAGTTACGGAAAGGAAGACTCACCTGGTGAGTGTCTCTGAGTCCACAGGCAAGTGCATACCTGTGTCGAAGGAAACCCTTTACTGCACCATAAGCTCTGTGCAGAGGAGTTTTTATAATTGTAGCAACTGCAAGATGGGAATTTGGTTTACCCGATCACTAGTTCTGTTTACTCAAATTTCAGTCACAGATGATCTTTTCTTTAAGTTTTGCTATAAAGTTCACTTTTACAAATCCATTAACTGAGCATCGCCCTGGAAGCTGATGGACAGAGAAGCATAGTCCACAATGTTCCATATACAAATACCAGTTGGGCCTCCTGGCCCTTGTGTCTTAGCTCTCCATGGTGGCAGCACCTATGTCTCCAGGCCTCACCCCACCCTTTGCTAGCGCAGAAACAGCACTGTTTCCAGACACAAAGCAGGCCAACACGAGTGGTTTGTCTGGACCTGGAATCTGGAATATCAGCCCTCAAGATGTTCTAGAACCCAGGACAAGGGCAAGAATGGCTGGAGTGCTGAAAGACACGCATAGACTTAGTATCTCCAGAAAATGCTTACATCCTTATGGCCTGGCTATCTCTCTTTATTAATTGTTATTCTTTAAAAATTCATTATAGCTTTAATTTAGGGATAGAAATAGACTTATTTCATTAACATTTATCGTTTTTTTTTCATCTTAGATTTGCATTTTTACTCGATCTTGTAAATTAGAAAACAGTGCATGAGATGACTCAGAGCCCTGTCCTTTCCTCTAGCCTTTAACTATGAAGCTTTGACAGTTTCGGTCAGCAGCTCCATCTTCTCAGAAGCTACAGCTATGCTGTGCTTCCCTGGTTCTGGGTTATGCTGCTTGTCCTGGTTCTTTATTTTCCAATGCTTCTGTCATCTCTGTTTCTTGTCTGCCGTCTTAGCAGCTGTTTTTAGACCTGCAGCTTTATTTTTCTCCTTTGTTTCCTTAGTTCCAGGAGGGCCCCATCACTGACACCCACAGGTACCATTTCCCCCAAGGTTATTGCTGGAGGATTGGACACCACTTCAATCTCTGGCACCAGAAGGTTCCGAATGAAGTGGAAATGTAACAGTGCATCTAACTTTAGGAAAAGAAAATCCACCTTTTGAATTTTTATGGACTCTGAATTTTGCCCTTTGGTAAATTTTTTGCAGATTGAGTTTGTTGCACTTCTGCTCACAAATCTGAGCAAGTCCAAATGTACTCTTTGCGTGGCCTAATGTTAAACACTTTGTATTCGTACACAGGCTGTTTACGCCCCATATCATCCCAAGCTGAAGCTCTCATCCTCTGTGCAGTGACGTCTTCTAGTTGGACGTCTTCTAGTTGGGGTTTCCTCTGTGGTTACAGGTACCACTGAGACATCACGGTGGAAGTGTAGGGTCTCCTTCAGGAGGCGGTTTTCTGGTTGCTTCTGTGCCACCCTTTCTCCCCTGGAACTACTGAGCCTTTTTCCCAACAAGTCTGTCTCTAAAGATTAATTTTTTTCATTCATCTTTCCCTGCATTTTTTCCAAAAGAGAATTTAATATCATCAAAATCTTCTTGACATTTAAGACATCCATATCTTTATTTTCCTCATCATCTGACAAAGTGAATTTCACCCTTTTTGAGCTTTCTTTATGTTGTTTACCGTCTTCCTTTCTTCAGGGTCATTACTCTCATTTGTTCCAAAAAAGGTTTTTTCTTCTTCTTCAGAAAATTTTCCGCTTTGTTGTCTGAACCCAGCCTGTCATCATGAACATTTGGTATGTATTCATCATGTCCAGTTGGATCAAAGAAATCTTTGTGTTTCAGATTTCTGGAAATTTTACTTGACTTAAGGCTTTGATGTTCAAACAGTCCTCTCTCTATTTTCATCAGCACCAGAGTCTTGGGGGCCAGGGCTTCCATTGCCTGCCATTCCAGCCGCACTCCTGGGGCTAGCTGAGATAGCAAATGAGACTGGGCATGGTGGCATGTGCCTGTGATTCCAGCACTTGGGAAACTGAAAAGTGGGAAGGATCGTTATGTGTCCAATGTGTGTAGTGAGACTCTGTAGACCCTGTGTTAAGTACAGAAGCAAAAGTGTCTTCACAAAAATCACTGGCCTATCTATTATGCAATGATTTCATAATTCGATTTTTAAAGGTAGTAATATCTTCTGTATTTTCCAACTGTCATGAAGCTTCACACTGTAAGCACCTAACGGAATGTTTGTGCTGTTAACTACCTCAGCCAATAAACTCAAAGGTGATTTAAGACAAAAAGTCAAAGTGATCACATTATCGTCTCGTTAGCTGCAGTTGTGTTCTTGGGTCATTAAACCTTTTGAGTTTACTATGAATATCAATCCTTTGTCAGAGAGTAACTGCAAAGGCTGCCCCTCATTCTGCAGGCTGTCTCTTCACTCAGTTAAATATTTCCTTTGCTATAATTCGATGCTGTCCCCAATTTCAATCACCTACACGGGGATATCCAGTTTTCTGTCCACATTGGTTTTCTCTGGTATTCTCTTTTCTCTCGTGTGTGTTATTGGCATCTGACAACAGGAATGAGATTATCTGTAACAGCTGAAATTTTCCTCTACCTTCTATTCTATTTCATTGGTTTATGTACCATGCTGTCTCCCTACTGTGACTGTGTGTGTGTGATGTTTTGAAATTGGGTATTATGATGCTGTGAGAATAGTTTTTTGTACTCAGGATTGCTTTGACTGTTTGGAGTCTCTTGTGTTTCCATGTAGACACAGGAAGAAGGTTAAATTTCTTTTCTCTGTCTCCTTTATTTCAATTGCTTCTGTCATTTTTTTTTTTTTCTGTTTCCTGTATTGACAGCTGATTTCAGATCTGCAGTTTTAGTTTTCTCCTTTATTTCCTTAGGGGCCAGGATGGCCACATCACAGACACTCATGGAGACCATTTCCTCCATAGCTATTGCTGGAAAATTAGACACCACTTTATTTTCTGACACCAGAAGGTTTGGAATGAAATGAAAGTTTAACATTGCATCTAAGTTTACAAAAAGAAAATCCAACTTTTGAATTTTTATGCTCTGTGGAGAACATCATTGGTTACTTTGGTTAGAATTGTACTGAATCTGTAAATTCAATTAGGTAATATGACCATGTCAATCATATGCATTCTGTGGAGACGTGACCCAGTTAGATCTTTCCATCTTTTAGTCTACTTCAATTTCTTTCTTCAATGTTTTATAATTTTTAATGCATTAAATTCTAAACTATAAATAATACTGTAGAGTTGCAAAGTGGTAGATTGTATCAGAAATAAAACACCCCTTTTTGTGCAGGATCTCACTACACAGCTCTGACTCCTAGCGATCCTCCTCATTTCTGCCTCCATAGTGCTGGGATTACAGGTGTGCACCACCACACCTGGACTCCATCACTGGTTCAGCATGCCTGGCAATGGAATGGGTGCAGCATGTGGTGCCAAGGATTGAACTCTGGCCCCTGCGCTTACCTAAGCAAGCATTTAGTCCACTGAGCTGTACTGCCAGCTCTAGAAATAAAACACCTCTATACTTAAAGATTTTTTGCTTCATAAAGATCAGGTTTGATACTTCATAACTCATAACCAAGGCACAATATACTTTCCTTGTCTTTCCTTTCAGGGTCTTATCCAAAAAATGTTCAGACTAATGTCATAGTGTTTTTATGCTATGTTTTAAAATTTTTTCCTAAGTGCTTTTCAGTTTAAGATTTTATAGCTATTTTCAATACATTTTAAATTTTGATTTTGATTTTGATTTTGTGCAGGGTCTCACTACACAGGTTGAACTCATAGTTATCCTCCTGTATTCACCATCACAAGAACTGGAATTACAGGTGTGTGCCACCACACCCAGACTCTGTCACCAGCTCAGTGTGCCCCTGGGGTGGAGCCCGGTGACATGTGGTGCCAGGGATTGAACCCCAACCCCTGTGCTTGACTAAGCAGGTGCTTAGCCAGGTGAGCTCTCTCGCTGATCCCTTTAATTCTTTTTTTTTTTTTTTTTTTTCTTATGGCCCCCTAAACCTGCCCTGGGGGTGGGGCTGGCACACCATGTGAGAATGGGGTGCTGGGTATTGAACCATGGTCTCTGTGGTCGCCTAAGCTTTCCTAAGCAGGTGCTTTAGACCACTGAACCATCTTGCTGGCCCCTCTTTTAATCCATCTTGAGTAGATCTTTTTGTATGTGGTTTCAGAGAAGTGTTTCACTTCATTCTTTTGCATGTGGATATCCAGATTTTCCAATATCATTCATCAAGTCGTGTCCATTCTCTACTGTGTGTTATTGGTTATTTACAAGGTTTTTATAAATGTGTGAGTTTAATTCTGGGGTAACCATTCTATTCCGCTGTGTATGTGTTGATGCCAAGACTTTGCTGTTTTGATTATTATAGCTCTTTACATACTTTGAAATCAGAAATCTTGTTCTTTTTGTTTAAGATTGTTGTGGCTCTGGGGTGACATCAAATCAAAAAGCTTCTGAACATCTAAGGAAAAAATCAACAGAGGGAAAAGAGAGCCCCCAGAATGGCGGGAAGCATTTACACAGCAAACATGTTGAGGTGCTAATATCCAAAATATACAAGAAATGCAACAAAAGCAGGAAATAAATAGCCCAATTTAGAGAAGAGAAAAAAGACATAAACAGACATTTCTCAAGAGAAGATCTAAGGATATGAAAAGAGGTCATCTGCAAATATGACTTAAATCTGCAATATGACACCACCTGCTGGAATTGGTATGATAGTAAAATGAAAGGTAAGTGGAGAAAGTGGAGCTGCTGTGCGTTGCTGCTGAGGACGTAAATTAGCGCTGAGACTATGGAAAATGGTACTGAGGTGCCTCAACAAAATAAAAACAGCCCTAGAAGTTGACATACACATGACCCAGTAATTCCATTAGTAACATATTTTCCAAAGAATTGAAATAAACTTAGCACGGGGATATCTGCTCTCTGTTTATTGTATGGTTATTTACAATGGCAAAGATAACAAAACCTACATTGGTGTCTACCAATGGATGGATGGTAAAAGAAAATTTGGCATGCATATGCCATGGAGTGCTACTAAGCCTTAAGGAAGGGAGGAATTCTGTCGTTTACAGCAACATAGGTGAACCTGGAGGACATTAGGGTAAGCATAAACCGGCACAAAAAGGTAAACACTGCATGATCTTAACTATTCAGGAACCTAAAAATATTGAATTCATGAAAGTAGAGGGCAGAATGATGCTGACAGAGGCGGGAGTACTGTGTGTGCAAAGAGGATTGAGGAATTATTGATCAAAGGATACAACAGTTCTGAGAGGCAGGAGGATGGGTTTTGATGTCTGTTGCCCAGCAGGTAGACTAGGGTCCACAGTGCTGTAATGCATACTTTAGATAATGAACAGTAACTTTCAAAAGTCTCACCACTGAAAACAATAGGTGAAGGCTGGTGAGATGGCTCAGTGGACTGAGCACGTACTTTGGCAAGCACAGTGACCAGGGTTTGATCCCCAACTCACATGCTGTGCCAGTCCCACTCCCAGGGCATGCTGAGCCAGCAATGGAGTCTGGGCATTGTGGTGGCACATACCTATAATCCCAGTGCTGTGGAGGCTGAACATAGAATCACTATGAGTCCAAGCTGCATAGTGAGACCCTGTGCCAAACACACAAATAAAAAAAAAAAAAAAAGAAGAGGGCTGGGGAGATAGCTCAGTAGAATAAGTGCTTGCCTGGCAAACAAAGGGTCCTGAGTTCAATCCTCAGTACTAAAAAAAAAAAAGATAAGAGAGGATAGATATGTTTGTTTGCTTCATTTAATTATTTCCCATTCTGTACTTGTATCTAAGCATCACATTGTACATTGTATCCCACAAATGTGCACAATTATGATTGTCAAGCAAAAGTGATAGTAATAATAAAAGTTCCATATTCATTGTACTAGCTTTTGATATTGATTTAAGTACATTTTTGCTTACAGATTTAAGTACAGATCACCTTTTTGGAGCAAAAATGAATCTTCCCTCCCTCACTGTGAAACTAAGAATAAGTTAGCGCCATGTTATCCTCAAGGCAAGTGTGATCAGCAAGCCTTCCTGACCTGCAGACCCTCTCAGAGGCCTGGGCCAAGCCCATGGCAGGTGCTGGCAAAGGCTGTCGCTGCATTTTCTCCAGAGAGCTTGCTGTATCATCTCAAGTATTTCAGTGGCATCAACTGTACAGTACTTGTAAACAACTATCTGCTCTGCAGTTAAGTGATATTGTTTCCTGTTAGTCACCAATAGACATTTGGAATATTAGGATGCTGCACATACAACCCTGGAGGATTTGAATCAATTCTCTTTCATTTTCCTTCCCGCCATGAGACTTGAGTTGATGATTTTAAGTGATAGTTTTGTGTTTTAAGATATATGCCTGAGCAATTATTTTTACAATTTCTAGAGACCAAAACAAATTATTGAGGACTATACAGGAATGCTTCATGTATACCTATAGATCCTGCAGCCTTCCTCTGAGGACCTGGATACCAGAGAATTAGTCCCCACAGTCCTTCATGTTGTCATCCCCCACTTGGCATGTTGCTTGCTTGCTTTCTCTCAGTCTGTCTGTCTGTCTGTCTGTCTGTCTTCTGTCTTTCTTTCTTTCTCTCTCTGTCTCTGTCTCTGTCTCTCTCTCTTTCTTTCTGTTATGGCCTGCTCAGCCTGAGCCTGGGGGTGGGGCTGGCACAGTATGTGGTGCTGGGGATCAAACTGTGGTCCCTGTGCTTGCCTAAGCTTGCTTTAGACCACTGAGCCATCGCACCAGCACACAAGTTTCACACTGAGAGAAGAGCAAGACATCAGTCCAGCAACACCTGATGGGGATGAGCCTCTTCCGTGCTAGTCTCAGAGTTGTTCTGAGTTCTGTTCATGACATGTACAACAAGCGTTTTCCTTGTGTGCCCTAGGTCTGTATGGAACCTGTTTCCATGAATGCTCCACATACATACATGGGAGAGGCCTGTGAATTTAGCTGTCATTGGCAGAATGGCCTCTAAGTGTCAGCTGGACCACACTGAGTGATGGATCCATTCCAGCCTTCAGCCTTTTAGTTCCCCAGGAGTTCTGACATCCAGACCTTAGGCACACACAGTTTAGGATTTTCTTCTAGGAGCCGTGACTTTCCACTCACTGTGTGATGTTACTCTTCCCCCTTCCAGGTGCTTGCTCTGAAGTCTGACACTCAGGCTGCTTCTTACTTCTGCTTTTCTTAGCAGGGCATGATCTTCCATATCCCCTTACTCTCAACCTATTTGTGTCTTTACATATTAAATTGGCTTCCCATAGTAAAATTGAGTTTTAGTCTTTTCTTTTCAGTTAGTCTGATGACCTGTCATTTAATTGGTTTGCATAGACAATTTACTATTGTCTATTGGTTTGCAAGACAATCTTTCTTGCATGCTTCTGTGTTCTATCTGCCCATTTTGTGTCTTTTGTGGCTTTAATTAAATATGCTATGTAATCCCATTTGTCTTCTCTCTTGCTATGCCATTTATTCTTTTAAAAAACTCTTTCCTGTGGCTGACTGGGGATTACTATTATATTAAAACATACTATTGAGCGGCCGACAAATAAAACCCCATTGCCTCCTGTGTAGCCCAGGGCTTCATTTTTCCCTCCTTTCACCCCTGTGACATTGCTGACACTTGTTTTACTTATCTATATGTTAGATTCACTCAATAACTTGTTATTATTGTAGCTTTAAGTAATTATGTCTTAGATTAAGAATAAGAAAAGTAAGGTATTTTTCGTTACCTTCACTTGCTTATTTCTGACACCATTCCTTTACTTTTTTTTAAAGCACATGTTTCTCACTGATTTTTTAAAAAAGAAAACCTACCTAGAGTATGCCCGTTGTAAATTATCCATTTTTTTTATTGGTTAAGCCTATTTTTCCTTTGACTTAAGAGAATAATTTTTGTATATATGATTCTAGGTTGGCAGTTCATTCATCATCTTGAATATTTAATTCATTCCCTTCTTGCTTGTTTGGCTTCTGTCTTAGCTACTATCTTGTGACTTAGTCACTTTCTTACCTGATATCCACAAGGGAAGGTGCATTTTAGCTCATAGGTTGTAGAGTTTTCAAGCCATAGTCAGCTGTCTCCAAGGCAAGGCATCATGGGAGAGGGGCATCGCAGAGCAGGAAGCAACAGGTGCTCAAGGGAGATGTTCTATTTCCACAGCAGCCCGCCTCTGCCCTGGTGCTTTACCTCCCAAATCTCACCCTATTATAACAAACCCATCGGTAGACTAATCCAGTATCACACACCCATGACCTGGTTCCATCCTAGAAGTCCCACCTGAGAGTGCATGATGCTCAGTGGAGACATCTAGGTATCAGCAACGCTACCCATCAGTCTTGTTTGCTGTCTCACTTTTCCATTAGAGCCCTCTAGGTATTAATCATATCCCTTCCATTTGCCTCATCTGGGTTTGTCTCTGGCTTTCTGATTGTGTTTTATCTTACCTTTTGGCATACTTTATAATTTTGGCTGAAGCCAGACATGATGTAGCAGTAATAGGTACTTAAGTAGGCTTTTATTGTGAAGATTTATGCTAATTGGACTAATGTTCCACTAATGTTCTGTATTAGCTGTAGCTACTGGAGCCAGGGACTTCTAATTACACCAACGCCTTTTTCCCGTCTCCCCTCATCTCACTCGAGCTTTCTTTTGTTCTGCCCCTGAGGTAGTCTGTACTTTGCAGCTCTTTCGGTTGGAATCCACCCTTGATAGATCAGGCATTTGTTGGGTGGTGGTAAACCAAGAGGAGGAAGGACTATCCAGATTAATTTGAGTCACATCTTCTAAGGTCTAGTGTCTCACTCTTAAGACTGCCCTCAAGTTCTTTGATTTTTTTATTGTAGAAGTCTCATAGACCTTAACATACAGTTATATGTGTGGCTCTGACCTGTGATTGTAAATAGATAGGAAGTAAAATCAGCTCAGGGAAAACATGAAAGGGGAGAAGTTGAGGGAAAGCAGGTGCAAGCTCTAGGCATGCTCCAGGAGTTATGCAGGGCATGTGATTTCCTCAGCAATAAATTGTGGCAATAGATGTGGAAAACTGCCTGTGAATGGCTGTTTAGAGATAAATTCCCAGGGCTGTCATTGGGGGTTGCTCATATAGGCACCCACTGGCTTTCAGGGACCGAAACACAGAGAATACCGGCCAGACAGCAGATGTTCAGCATCAACCACACTGTTTGAGTAGCAGCGCTGTTTGGCACAGCGAGTGGCTCTTATCAGCACAGGGAACTGGGCACCTGTGAAACTCCCAGTTGCTAACCATGTGTGAACCTATGAGCAGTGAGCAGCGCTTCTAAGGATACACACTCAGGCCTGCTGCTTTAACCCTTTATTTGTGAAGCTACAAGGTGCTTCTAAATCACTATTAACTTATACTTTTAACTTTTTATGATGGAACTTTCTGAATATACCAGAGGGCAGGTAGAAAAGATGATATCTGGTAGACTATATCACAGTCCCATCCCTTCACGTCAGCACTGCCTGGTTTATACCCATCCACTTCCAGTCTACACATCCTTCTTCAACCCTTGACTATTCTGTAGCAGTTCTAGACCTTGATTTATTTTTACCTGTACTCATTTGTTCGTTAAAAATATCTGCCTCATCCCTTGCAGATTTATATAACACAAACTTATAGTAGTCCGTGTCACTTGTGTTATAGTCTAGAAGTATTTGCCTAAGTTTTCTAAGGAATATTGTTCTCTGCTCTTTTGTTGCGATTAGGTTTTTGTCAGATGATTACCTAGACTGAGTGATGCAGACAGGGGTGTTCTGTGCTCTTGTCAGGGAAAGCTTTTATGGGCAGTGAGGACCTGGGCCTGTCTTTGCTTCCTTTTCCCAAAGGAGATATGCTTTGCCTCTTGCCGGCAGGCCACTCCGGGTGACCTGCAGACATGGAGCATGAGTGAGGAGCAAACCTGTGTGGTGAGTTCCTAGGAATGGGAATTTTAAGCATCCTGTCTGGTGAGACATAGAAGTCTCAGAAGTACCAAGTCTTCTACAGTGAGAAAATAAACTTATTATTACAACCTAAAAACATTATGTGCAAAACATCCACTGAAACGAAGTTTTATAACCTGGCTTTGAGGGTGGCAGGTACCTTCAAACTTGTCATAACGGGCAATTAAAAAAAAAAAAAATTCAGAATGCTCTTTCACCCTATTGTTATGTTGGTCCCTGCACTATTTTCTTAATGTTAGAAACTTCTAGGTTCCATTTTTGAAGTAACGGTTTAGACTCTGTGGCATTTTAGTGTTTTGGCCAGTATCAGTGATATAAAACAGCAAGCATGGGTAATTAAAATGCATTTCACTTTTACTTTTTCCAGTTTCATATATTGCCTAAAGCCGTTTACGTGGCCCGCTGAACTTTCATGAATGAAAGGAGGACACTGTGTGACTAGAATCCACAGCAAGTAAAAGAACATGATCAGCACCAGAAGCCTTGTCACAGCTATGCGAGTGACTGCCTGGGCTATGCAAACTTCAAAGGCTAGGTCTTCTTGTTGTACTTCAGATAAATAGAATGAGAGAGTATTGCTTCTTCCTGTCTGATTTCCTTCACTGAAAGTCACTTTGTGAGCTTTGTCTGTCATTGTGCATATACTGAGGAAATGTTGCATTGTCACATTGCCACTCCTGAAGTGAGGCTTCACTACTGTGTCATTAACACTTAGTCTTCTAAGGAAGAGTTATAGCAGGTAGTCAATGTTTAAAATGCAAACTAAATTCTAAGTGAAGGGAGTAAATACTAGTAATATGGATTGGCTAATGGTTTCCCATACCACCCACCTCATCTTTATTCTCTGTTTTCCTAAAATAGAAGGATTCCACTTGCAGTCATTCCTCAGATCGTCCCGAACTGAAGCCATTTAGTTTTTAAAAAGAGAACAGTGGCAGCCCTTCTGAAGCTGCAGGCACATTCACTCTTGTGTTAATTCAGCAAATATTTCCTGAGCATGCCCTGCTGCAGATACTTCAGTGAAGAAGGCCACAAAACACCTCTGTTTTCCATGTGGTTCACTTGTTGGCAACAGACAGTAAAAATGAAGCTGAATAATTATGTCTTTTGAAGGGAAAGTTAATGTAGGAGTAGCTTAAAGACAAAGGTACAGATCAGGGGAAGATAAAAGAAAGAATTTGAACCAGCAACCAGGTCTAGCGTGTGAGTGGGACCACCCTGGGCCTGCCAGAAACTCATTCGGCCCAGCAACAAGGCCTGGCAAGTTCCTGAGTGGAACTTCATCATCGGATAGGCCTTGTGTAGAAAACTGATACAGAACTCCCTGCAGAGAGATTACAGACAAGAGCTACCCAGCTGATCCAGGAGCAGAACATCTTGCCAGAGTGGCACAGCAGGTTCGTCTCCAAGGGCTGCAGCAGGATGAAGTGGAGCTCAGCAGCCAGATACAAGCCACACTCACCTGGATGAGTTTGAACTTGGTAGATCTAGATTTGGTGCTAAGGTAAGAACTCTATCAAAGCTCTACACCAAGGTCAGAAGGTAGGGCTACGCAAAGGGACAAAGAAAAGGAGCAAAATAAATTCTCAGGCCCTGAGCCCACACAGAACAAATATAGGAGACAATAGCATAGAAGAAATTGAAAATTACACACCTGAAATCTCTGAAATAATAGCATCTGAAGTAAACAACTGCAGAAAGGCATAGAGGAAATCAGATCAGAAATAATTTCTGAAGTAAAAAAGAGACACGATAAGCATAATAAAAGAAGTACTAAGTGCTTCTAAAGAAGGCACCGATGAAAAAGTAGAGGAGCATATAAAATGATGGAATCCTTGAATGAGCAATATAAGAAAGTAATAGAATGTATGAAACAGATTAAAGATGCTACACGAGAACTTAAAATTTCAAACACAAGCTGAGAAAACCATTTCAGTGAAGGTGAAAATAGACTTTTAGACCTTGACATTGTGAAGACACCATTGCAGCTAGTGAAAGGTAAGAAAAGATCTCTTAAATACAATTAGGATGAAGGGAAAAATAATTCAACATCTGCAAGATGGTGCAAAGGTAGACCACATAAGTTTAATACACGTCAGTGAGAAAGAAGAAGTCAATAAAAAGATGTAAGAAGAATACAGGGAAAAAAGAAAGAATATGGACAGAAGTAATAGCAGAAAATTTTCCAAATATGGGGAAACAACTTGACATTCTGGTAACCAAAGCACATAGAACTCCAAATAACGTCATCCTGATTAAAACCACATCCAGACATACAGCAACCAAGATCTCAGAAATTCAGCACAGGAACAGTATACCAAAAGCCACTAGAGAAAAAGAAACATCACATTTAAAGGAAAACCCATCAGAATAATGGAAAATTTCTCTTCATAAATCATCAAGTCAAGAAGAGCATGGAGCAAAGTACTACATGTCTTGCAAGAAAACAAATTCCAGCTCAGGCTGCTATACGCTGCAAAACTCTCTTTCAAGTCAATGGAGAAGTGAAATACTTCCAGGACAAAGAGCACCTAAAGAATTTCAGGATGACAAAACCAATCCTGCACAGTTTACTAAAAGATATTCTAGAGAGGGATCAAAATGACCACAACTCCATGAAGGAGAATGGAAAGAACCTACAAAATAGGGCAGACAATTAAACACAGGAGAAAAAAGAGGTGTACAAAAGCAGTCTTTCAACTATTCTTTTGTATACAGAAGCAAAATATTTCCATAAGCACATTCTACAAATGGACCTCTCCTGCACCCTGTGAGTCATGATTCTTTCTGGGTCTACAGGGTGGTTATCAAGGAAATAGCAATAGCTCAGTCCCACAAGTGACAGCTGGCCACCAGCAAATGTCACGGACACTCTCCATGTATGTGATATACTAGAACTTTGTGCAGTATCCTATCTCAAAACTGTGAGAAGTTCTGGTCATTTATTTGCTATTCCAGTATTTATGTTATGTTTTATTCTTTACTGCCATGGAAACTTTTTCTCAGTTGATATTAACCTATTCAAATACCATGTGAATACTCTAAATTGATTATAGATTTGTACATATGATACACAACATTCTGACCTCTAAGTTGGATTCTTAGTTTGATTTGAATTTTGGAACATTTTTTGAAATATTTAACTTAATTTTTAATTAATTAATATTTGATTAATTTTCTGACTATTATTTAATTATAATTTTGTTTTATAATTCATCCTGTATCTTTGACTTATAATCTCCTTATAAAACATGGTATGATATTTTCTCCTAGTATTAAAAACTATGAGAAGAAAAAAGGATAAAACTATATGTACATGCAAGAGAGTGAGGACAGATATAAAACTACTTTCTTTTAGTTCATTGGAAATAAAAGTTTGTACTAATATTGCTTAGAGCCGGGCATGGTGGCGCATGCTTGTAATCCCAGCACTTGGGAGGCTGAGGCAGGAGGATCGGTGTGAGTTCGAGACCAGCCTGAGCTACCAAAGTGAGCTCAAGGCCAGCCTGAACTGCATAGTGAGGCCCTGTCTGAAAAAGACAAAAAATAAATAAATAAATGAATAAATAAATAAACTAATATTGTTTAGATAACGGGTTTGCATCTTTTCCTCTGAATAACTGCTATAAAGACAGCAATATGCATTGCATTAATTATTGTAACCATTCTGCTAACTTGTTTTGAAATTGTTTCATTGCTATTTTATCTTTTTTTCTTATTAAAATGAATAAAAATAAAAATTAATAAAATAGAGTCCAGGGAGCCAGAGAGATAGCTCAGTGGAATTAGTGCTTGCTTGGCAAGTGCAAGGTCCTGAGTTTGATCCCTAGTACTCCCCCCCCCCCCAAAAAAAAAAAAAAAAGAAAAGAAAAAGAAAAAAAAGGAAATGGTGTTGGTCTGAAGAGGTAGTTATCATTAACTGACCTGAGGAAAACATTTGGATTTGAATATTTTTATCTGGAGTTCTCTTTTTGGCATGAAAGGAAATACCTTGGGCAGCTACATGGGTTTGTAGGACTGGCTGGGATCTTGGCTAGGGGTCTGGGGCAGGCATGTGCATTGGCGAGCTATCAGCCCGCAAATGCACTGGAGTCACGGGGCTGGATGTGTTCAGCAGGGGAGGGTGCTCTGAGAGAAGATGATAAATTCAGACTGCATGCCCTGGGCATTGTAACCTTTTAAATTTAGAAAGATAAAGAAGAACAGGCAAAATAATTGGGAATAGGAAACAGTAAGTTAAGAGAATAGAGTAGACTGCTGTGACCTGGAAACCACAATGGGAGATGTTTTTTGGAGGAAGATATGATCAGCTCTGTAAATCCTGCTGCACTGGAACATAACACAAAACAGGTTGTCACTGGATTTAAAAGAATTACCTGTTCTTTCTATGAATGCAATATAGTTCCATGGAAAGAGAAGAAAACTGCAGAATGTGAGCATGGATGACTCTTTGGAGAAAGTTTTTCCAGGAAGTGTGGAGAAATGACTTGGCACCCACCTGGGGGTAACAGAGCGAGAAGGAGATTTTATAGTTACATGTTTTCAAGAGGAGGGAGTTACAGTGTACTTATATGCTGATGCATACAGTTCGGATCGGAGAAAAAACTGGTGAAGCATGGGAGCAGGTGATTTCTGGAGGAATACCCTCTTGTAGAAAGTGGGGCTCTACCCAGCGACGGAGGATAGCCTTATGGAGAAGAGATAGATGATGCCTTCATGGAGAATGTTGGGACAAGAGAACACTGGTTGGTGGCAGTGGCTGAGTGTATTGATTTGAGAGTGGGAGGTGAAAGATGTTTTCTAGTATAGGAATTGTTATGGTTTATGTCAAGTTGCCTCCACAAAGTCTCATGTAGTCATAGGGCAGGGACTTCTATAGATTGAGACTTGACTCATGAGTCACTGGGATTATGTGATTTAGTACTGATCTAGAGTTTGAGACTTCATCCATGATCCATGGGATTATGTGTTTTAAGGACTTCTGGGATTATGGGTATAGCCTGACGCAGATAGGCTAAGGCAGAGAGCCTGATGTAATTTAAAAAGAGAGACAGAGACAGACTCAGGGTGCTGTTCTGCTGCCCTGTTTGGTTGGCTGCCTCTGTCTCCATTTTGTTGCTGTTCCACTGCCATGAACTGGATGCTCTCTGCCCTGTTCCACTCAGCTTTGGGCTAGCCAAATACGGACTGAAACCTCTAGTAACTGTGAGCTAAATAAACCTTTCTTTTCTTCATTTTGAGTGTTGTATATTTGTCCCAGCAATGAGTAACGAGTAACTAAGACAGGAATCAATCCTCTCAATAAGAAAACAGGGCCTCAGTTGATAGTGACAATGAAACTTGAGAGACTGAGGTCAGAAGAAAAAGAAAGTTTAATAAAAACAGGTAGAGGAGTGAGAGCATTTAGAGAGTAGAGGATCCAAATGGAGTGTTTTGCTCCCCATGGATTTTTCAGGAATGCATGGAGATATACATGAGTGTCACAGCTTGAGAGAGGAAGAATGATGTGACATCTCTTGAACCAGTGCTGGAGACTTGTAAGCATCTAACAGTGCACGAGGCAGCCTTATGCAGAAGAACTATCTGGAAGAAAATGCCAACCATAGTAAGACTGAAGGATGTCACTAACAGTAGAAAACATGTTATGAGTTGTTGCTCACCTCTGAGATCTGTGGACCAACTTAGGTAAAATGCCTTTCCCTTGATATTCCCAGCAACACTTGCCAAGCCATGGAACAGCCAGTGAGGTTGTCCCATGCCAAGTTGTAAGTCAAAAAGCAACAGAGGATCAGTTAAGATGGCTTCTTAAATAAGGGAATTATGAATTATGCAAAGTGAGCTGGACATGGTGGGATGGGAGGTTTGTAGAGGGGGAGTGGGATATTACAGCTCGTGTCTAGATGCCATATGCCATCATAGGGGAGGCAACTTGGAGGTGGCTGGATCTGGACTGTGTGATGCTATGGTTAAGAGTGTGACACTGGGATTAAGGGTGCCCCCCGGTGGCCTGCATGGGATGTAAAGGACAGAAAAATAGCCTCTGGTGCTTCTGCTGTTGCTCTGTTAATGCTTCACTGGCATCTGTCTGCCTTGCCTGGACTATTTGTTCCTTTGCAATGCCCCTTTCCATCCACCCTGCCTCAGAGCCAGCTGACTGTAGGCTGAAACCTCTACAAACCATGAGCCAAAATAAACCTTTCCTCCTTTAACTTTGGGTGTTGAGTATTTTGTCTCCAAGATGAGACAAGGAAACTAAGACATGGAGTAAAGATAAGGTTTTAGGAATGATGAGTTATAGGCTTTAGACAGTCCCTATTAGATATATTGATATGCAAATCTAGACATGGATTCTTACTAGTAATTATGTGGTCATATCAATGAGTGGTTGAGTTAGCATGGAGGAAAGAGGGTAGATAAACAACAATGTGACGAGGAAGGATCATCTGTGTTGATGTTCAGAACAGAGATTGTCATAAGAGTACTGTTTGATAAGAGCAGTGACTGGAGATTAGTATGAGATTAGGGGATACAACCTGGAGCAGTAAATGACTGTATTGAGAAAGAGAGCTGCATGAGATTTAACCTCAGGATTTTCAGAACACAAAAAAGCTAGAAACCTAAAAATAAGAGAGATAGTGAAGATCCTATGCTTTCTGTAGGCTCATTGGTGCCAACGTATGGCTGGAAGTGATGGTAAGAGGATGGCGATATACTCTGAATCTACAGCTTTGTGGACCTGGGATTTCTTCTCTACTTAATGCACTATTTTGGTGGAGATTTCTCTGTGAATCAGAGGGGCCTGAACTTCTGGAATTCTATGCTAACACTGAAAAGCAAGAAATGAAGCCAAGCCTCTCCCACAGGTGCTATGTACATGACCAAGAAATACTACATTTGGGTTGGGTACACTGTAGCTTATTCTTCACATAACTGTTTCCAGAAAGCCAGAGAAATGATAATAGATCTTGCACATTTAATGAATTGGAACAGAGAAGCGAGACACAGTGATTTAGTGCTGTAACTAGGTAGTGGGAACTACTTCATTAATCGTGAAACCAGATGTCTTTCCAGCCGGGATAAGAAGAACTGTAAATAACAACTAATTATTCCTCAGGAGCATGTTGCAAGCTTTAAGCTATTCATGTCTAAGAACAAGAAGCCAAAGAATAGAAAACCCAGGAGCTCGCTCACTTATGGCTTTCCATAGAGATTGTGTAAATTCATCGTGACTAAGAGATGGATCAGTATCTGGTGTCCTCGGTGGTCCTAGACAAAGGTACAGTCAGAAGCATGGGTTTGTTTCTTTTTCTAGGCAGCCAGGATCACTGTGTAGGTCTCAGGCTATTATGAGCTTGAGAGTAAGGCTATTTCTATTGCCTCTTCTCAGGTACAGTCATGCCAAGCTCCAAAGTCTAGGTTATTAGTTTTCCATGGCTACTTTATCAAAGTATTTCAAAGGAGGGTTCTCAAAATGACAGAAATTTGTACTTTTACACCCCTGAAGCTAGAAGTTTGGAATCTAGGTGTTCTTGGGGCTGTGCATGCATTGGAAGGCCTTGAGTGCATCCTCCCGCCTCTTTGGGGCGATCCCAACAGCCCAGGGCACTCTTCAGCTTGTAGCTATGTCTCTCCCTGCTCTTCCTGCCTTGAGTTCTTGCAATGACCTCTGCTGTTCTGCTAAGCTTGGTTTGTGGCCTGTACTATTCCACTATGACTTCGCCATAGGAAATACATCTACAAAGGCACTTGCTCTAAGTGACATGCATTCTGAAACTCGGGATAGACATGGATTTTGAGAGAACAGAGCATGACTGAATACAGCAAATTTCATGCCATGTTTTAGTGATCCTAGAGCACAAGGAGGCAGTCAATTTCTTCCCTTTTGGCAGTTTTGGGATTCCCCTCTGTTACCATCTTTACTTCATGCCTATTCATGTTCTGACCAAGCCAGCATACATCCAAGCACACTCTTCAGATGCTTCTACTATGTATTGTGGGAAAAATGATTTATTAGATGGAATTTGCAAGAGCCCTTTCATTAAGGTGGTCCACAGGGGCTGCCACTAAAAGTCTGGTCCCACCTAGTGGGTAAATCCTGACTTGCTGAGACTACCCTGGCATACACCACACTCAGCGGCACCTAGAGAAGTCTTGGGAATATTTTCTGGAAAGGTCCCCTTCTCAGAGTGTTCCTATCACTGCTAATAAGGGAGTTAGACATTGCCCCTTGCACTGAGGCTGCTGGCCTGGGAGCTCCACAGGTTCTGCTCTTCACTGATGCTTCCGTCATCACATCCCTGAAATACTGAGCTCCTAGCTCCTAAGAGCTGGTGTGACAGCAGCAACACAATCAGAGAGGCAAGGAGGGCACCCAGCCTTGTGGAAAGAAAGGTTTTATTACATGTTTGGAGTCTCCCAGCTGTGAGAGCTGCTTTCTCTAGTGTCAATGTGAGGTCAACCCATTCGTAAGAGCTTTGACCCATGCTTGCTTTTCTTGTGACAGAAAGTCCCACAGGCTGTCTCACCTAGGATTCTACCAGCTCCCCCATAGCTTCATGGTGGTAGTGAAATCTCCTCCCTCTTCCCTTCTTTCTTCTTATGATTTTGTATTGCTCACATGTTTTAAAATGTCATGGAAGAACAAATAAGGTCTATTTTCTACAATTTTTAAAAAAATACTTAAAAATCATATGCCTACTGAAAAGTATATGTATCATGCAATATAAATTTGATTGGAATTTTATAAACTAAACCCACCTGTGGATCCGGATAAGGACTGATGTCCTGGAAGCCCCTGCAACGTTCACCCAGTCCCAGGCAGGTCCTGGGTGTGCTTGGTCTTCACTGCCAGAACCCTTTTTGGTTGCTGGTGCATTTTCTGTAGTTAGAATTCTGCAGGATGTCCTCTTTCTGCATCTGGCATCTTCAGCGCTGAACGCGCTTCCTAAGGAGTGCCCATAGGAGGTGGGCAGTGGAAGGCGCTGCCCTCACAATGGATGACCCCATTCCCTTGCATCAGTATAAGGCCGAGAACAGACAGAACAGCAGGTCCTCACTGTGGGCTCCCTGCTCTGATTCGGCTTCAATCCTTTGTGTCCTACCAAATTCTAATGATAAAGCCATTTGAGTTAAACTTCTGCACTCTGCTGGTAGGGGCAGCTGACTTTTCTATGCAGTCAGACAGTAAACTCTTTAGGGGTCATAAATCCAAGGAGGAGGATCCTGAACACTTCTGGGCAAATCTCTACTAGTGGTGGATAGTTTTGTTTTGTCTTATTTACATATTTCACTAACAGGTGTGGGGACATTTTAATTTATAGATGATGGCAAGGGGAGGCAGAGTCTGGTTTGTTCCATAAGTAAAGCTTTGTTGACCCTGTTGGATCAGGATGAGAATTCTTGAGGCTCAGAGCCGTTTCCCCGGTCCCAGATGTCTGGACCCACGTTGACATTTTTTTAGGACATGATTCTCATCAGTGTGCAAAGACTCAGGGCTCAGTCATGCCAGCAGACTGTGCAGGTAGGGGGTGCCCACAGGAACAGGACCCCTCGCAAGGCTATTGCCCAGCTCTTTGCTCCACACCCTCCTCAGCAGTTTTCATCTTCATATAATACAGCTTAGAGGAAGCCAGCAAGGGCTGGTCGTCACCTCCAAGGTGACACCTCACAGTCCTGTGCTGATTGCCTGAGTGATGCTGAGCAGGCGGGAGCAGCCTTCATTATGTCCCAGGTCCTGGAGATCACCCAGCCTCAGGTGGCCTCTGCTGTCATGATTCCCACACTTGCATGGGCCCTGATCTTCCTGGAAAAGGCCTCACACAGTCCCAGAACTGAGCTCCTTTGAGTCTCATATACTTTTTAGGACTGAAGACAAATCCCCCTTGGGTGAATCTTACCTGCAGGATCTCATTTCTTCAGGAGAGCATGATGAATGCAGGAAGTTCTGAGTATTCTGCAGTTCCCTTGGAGCTATTCAAGACAAAGAAAAAAAAAGTAATGTGGATTTAGAAAGGTTAATGTTTAATTGTTTGATCAATCTTATATACGTATATGTATTAATCTAAACTGATCTGATGATGAAAATATGTAATATAACCATTGTTAAATTTAAACAATTAAAAAAATTGAAAAAAAAAAAAAAAAAGCTTGAGTTTCCTCCCTGAGTGTTGACCTCTGGAGGTGGAATTTAGGAAATATTGCCCAACAAGTCTTGGTACCTTCTCTGTATTTTTTGCTTTGATTCTTTTCAGGTTACCAGCAAGAATTTGCAGCAAGAATTAGGATTTTCTTATGATCTTTCATGTGTTCATAGTACTTTTGTCCTGATAACAACCATACCTACCAATTTGGCCCCTATTCCCATAAAAAGTGACAAAGAACCAGCCCAGGCTCTCTCTGCTTGACCTGGGATGCCCAATTTCTCCTGGACTTGGGTATCTGCACCACAGTTCTTATTAGATAGAAACTGCTCCACTGACTTCCCTGGGCCTCAGTCTTGCACAGAGTAGGTTGTAGGAGTTTTCAGATTCTATAATTGTGTAAGCCAGTTTCTCACAATGTAGCTTTTGCTAGAAACCTAACACATCCATTGGTTCTGTGTTTCAGGAGAGCTTTGATTCATGACATTATGTTTGCAGCCCCAGCTTAATATTGTCACTTTAATACAGAGCTTCTCTCCAGTGCTGTTGGTAGTAAAGGCTGCATAGAATCCTGATTCATTCTGGATGTTATGTTGAAACTCAGTAAGATCCGCGGGAGATGTTATATGCACTGCAGCGTGTTCGGCTTTCAGGCCAACCAGTGTGCGAAGGACGCTCCTGGCAGCATTGCAGGAAGAACTGTCTCATTGTGTGCTCTATGGTTTGCAGCTTCCCTGGAGACACTTCTGAACATATAACTGGAATTTCCAAAGACAACTGGCTTTCTTGGAATGAGTGCTTATGAGAAATTTCCAAACAAACCAAATCCTCTAAGTTCATCCCATTGCCTAGTGAGGTGTGCTGTTCTTAAGCCCTGCTTCATGGGATTTTGAACTCGGTAATAGGCAAGACCTTTGTTGTTTTTTTGGTCTGAGCTTCGTGCTTGCAATCCACACTGTGCTGAAGGACTCTCGCCTCATGGGCTTCAGGCAGAGTCACTTAGAGATGCGACAGGTGGCTCCTTGTGATCTTTGCTTTTATCAATATCAACAGTGGTGCTTGCACTCTAGTTCTCATCAAATGTTCTAAAAAATTATTTTCATACTTACAAATCTAGACCCAGATATTGGAAAAGCTCATATATATGAAAACATGAGTTTTCTAGGCTGGAGTTGGGTCTAGTTTCAAAGATAGATCTTTACATTACATTACGTTACATTACATTATGTTCAGTCACAGCTTCTGTCTGGGACAGTAATTTCCTGCTCTTCCTTGAAAAGCAGCTGTCTTCTCAGGAAATCCGTTTGTCTTTCCAAGCAGACGTTTTCAGGGCTCTTTTATTATGTCACATCCTGTACTCTTGCTTGTCTAACTCCCCCCCCATCTCTCTCTCACACACACACACCAACCCCCAAATCCCTCAGTCTGATCCAAAGAATGTAATGCTGAGTGGGCACAAATGGGTCGTTCAGGATGATTCAGGAAAATGGTCTGGCAATCAGAGTTTGCATTTGCATGTGTGATCTCCATTGTACATATATATCCCATGCATGGTAGGATGTCAGGTGGAGGGAGGGTAAAGGACAGAATGGTTAGAAACTGATTTTAGTTTTTATGGAATCATAGTGGGTAACTAATACAGAACAAGCGCTGTGTATCAAACGACCTAATTTTCAAAGGAACAAGCAATCCTGAAATCTGTCACTGTTTTGTCTTTAAGGTTACAATATGAATCTTTAAGTTCAATATTGATAATACAATTTTACATTCACATTCATGACTTCTAGAATAGTAAGACTTCCAGAATAGTAGAAGCATAATTACTCATCTTGAAAAAATTTTTGAAAGTTCATTATTGGTAGTCATCTGTGTTTGTAGCCTTTAAACTTTGAATAACAAGGACTATGGCACTGAAAGAGATAGTAAAGTGGGGAGTTCACCAGACGCAAGTGTTGCTCAGAACGGAGTCTGCACAGAAGTATTACCTGATGTATTTCTGTATTATAGTCATTTGCAGTGAGCTGTAATTTCTGTCACTTACTTCACTTTTTAAAATGGTTGCTTTTAGTGAGTATATTTAACTCATAAAATGTGCTCCGTTATGAAAATTTTATTTGTAATGCTGAACAATAGTTTTTTTTAATGTAGAATTCTCAGAAAACTTGGTAGTTTCCAAAAGAGCTATAACTCTTGAATATTATTTTATGTTATATTTTAACATATATTTTTTGAGTCTGGTTGAGATTAGCAATGAGTCTGAACATTTGATATTTTGGATAACTTTTTAATAACTTCCAATTTAGGGTCTCAATCAATATTTTAATTCTATTTTTAATAATTGAATGACAATTCTAAATTAGTTTTGTACTTCATGATTTTAGTGACTCAGTTCTTTTTAAATTAATTTTTGAGAATAAAATTATGTACCACATAACTGTACTTTTCTCAGTACTGCATATGATGGTGGTCCTACCACACAGCCTTGGGGGTAGTGAAGACTTGATTCTATTGTTGGGTTAGATTTCTTTTACATTATTTTATTTTGAATTAAAATTCTTTTATTTTGAATTAAAAGGTACAACTAGTTTTTCATCAGTGTATATTAATATTGCATAATGATGAGGTAGGTGCACTGAGGGAAATTGCTACATCATGTGTATGACTTAGTCAACTTCGACTTCATTTCCCTCCTTCCCCATGAAACATTGTTGCTGCTCTGGTCCATGATCTCTGTGAAATGCATAGTCACGCAGCTGCCATAACAAAGGAAATGTGGAACAGCTGGATCATCACTCGGAAATCCCGCCACAGCAGCTCTGGCAGTCAAAGCCTGAAGCTCCCACAATCATTGATCTGCTTTCTTCCTCGCAGCCTTGCACTTTGAGAAATTCACATAAGTTGAGTCATATAATGGATGGTCTTCAGAGTCTGGCCGCAGCTCATAGAGAGGGCACTGGAAAGTCATGCAAGTGATGTGTGTGCTAATGGTGATTTATTTACTTTTTGCAGGCATGAGATTCTCTTTTATCCTGCAGTGGAAAAGGCTGCTGTAACTCTCTCTCTCTCTCTCTCTCTCTCTCTCTCTCTCTCTCTCTCTCTCTCTCTCTCTCTCTCGCTGTGATGTAGATTTTTGTTTCTTTTTCTAAAAACGGCTCTGGTTTAGTTACCAAGTATATATTCATCTTCATTTCTTTTTTTTAATTTAATTTATTTTTTTTGTTTAAATTTAACAATGGTTATATTACATATTTTCATCATCAGATCAGTTTAGATTAATAGATATAGGTATATAAGATTGATCAAACAATTAAACATTAACACATTCAATCAACATTACTTTTTTTTTTCTTATCCCCTTTCTTTTCTTAAAAGTTGACATATTGCATATTGTCTTCACAATAGTTCTACAGAGTACAGTGTGTGGGCATGACCCACGTCCCTATTGATGTTGCTAAGAAGAAACCAAAAAAAAAAAAAAGAAAAAAAAGAAGAAGAAAGGAAAAGAAAATTCTTCTCTTTGAACTAAGAGGAAGCAGATGCATACACATTCAAATGTTCTGCAATTGCAGTGGGCCACCACATCTTCATTTCAATAAAAGACCAGCCCAGCTCTTCTCCAGAGCTGCTCTACCATTTTGCATCCTTACCAGCAGTGCATGGAAGTTCTGGTTGTTTTCATCCTTGCTACTATTTCATGATGTCAGGATTATTGATAAAAATTTTAGTTATCTCAATAGGCATTTATTTTTATTTTTTATTTTTATTTTGATACAGCATCTCACAGTTCAGCCTTATCGTGAACTTCATGTCTCAGCCTCTCTGGTGCTGGGATTACAGTTTATATGCCATCATACCCGGTTTCGGAGCTGACTCAGTGTTCTTGGTGTCTAGCAACCACGCAGCATGTGGTACCAGTTATTGAACTTGGGACCTTGCTTTTGTCAAGTAGGTGCTTATGTGCTGATCTATCTCCCCAGCCCTCCATAGGCATTTGGTGTGCTGCCTTCTGCCTTAAATTTTCACTTATCTGAGTACTAATCATCTTCAGAATATTTTATGTTTGCTGTTATCTGTGTACATACTTGGTATGTACAACTTGAAAAAATGTCTTGCCTGTTAAAAATTAACTTCCACGGAACTTTTTAATGTAAACCAGCAGATAATTCATGAGTACAATTTCTTTTGGAAAATCTATGATCATTTTATTTGTTCTTCTTGCCTTATCACAAATGTGGTTCTAATTTATTTCACTTATGAGTATAGTTCTAGTTGCATCCATTTACCTATGAAAGCTTTAATATATCATTCTTTATAGCTGAGTAATACTCCATTGTATAAAAATAGAACATCTTTTTATCCATTCCTCAGCTGATGGGCATTTGGGATGCTTGCACGATTTACCTGTTCTAAATTGTCCTGCTACAAACATGGGTGCAAGCTGGGCGTGGTGTCACATGCCTGTAATCCTAGCACTTGGGAGGCTAAAACAGGAGGATCAGTGTGAGCCCAAGACCAGCTTGAGCTATAAAAGTGAGTTCAAGGCCAGCCTAAACTGCATAGCGAGACCCTGTCTCAAAGGACAAAAAGAAAGGAAGGAAGGAAAGAAAGAAGGATGGAATAAAGAAAGAAAGAAAGAAAGAAAGAAAGAAAGAAAGAAAGAAGCCATGGGCACACATATATCACTGTGGTATGATGTTTTCAGTTCTGGAAAAATATACAATAGAGATATAAGGTTATAGTGGTGATGAATGGCGTCTATAGTTGTACTTTTGTGAGAATTTCTTTTCTTTCTTTCTTTCTTTCTTTCTTTCTTTCTTTCTTTCTTTCTTTCTTTCTTTTTCTTCTTTCAGTACCAAGGATTGAACTCAGGACCCTGTGGTTGTCAGGCAAGAGCTTATTCTACTGAGCTAACTCCCCATCTTCTTTATTCATTTTTGATATTACTAATATATATCATCCTTCATTTTTCTTGTTATTTTAGCAAAATGCTTATAATTTGATTGTGCTTTAAGGAATCAGCTTGTGGTGTTTTTTTTTTTTTTGACAGTCTTATGTTTTGTTTTCAATTTCTTTGATTTCTGCTCTTGTCTTATTTCACTTCTTGCTTCACTTTGATTTTCTTGTTTTTTAAAGTGGAAACTATCAGTGAGTTTAGAGCTTTCTCCTTTTTCTCATTAATTATTGCTTGAAATTTACCTATAAACATTAATTTAATAACTTTGAGAGATGTTGCATTATCACTTGTATTCCATTTAAAACATACTTTATATTATTATTATTATTATTATTATTATTATTATTAGTTTTGTGCAGCATCTCACCACACAGCTCAGATTCTTAGTGATCCTCCTATTTTCAAGCCTCCCAGCACTCAGACTACAGGTATGTGCCACCACGGCCAGTTAAAATGTATTTTAAATATTTATTTTAAGACTTCGCCTTTGTCTTCTGGTTTATTTAGGAGTTTGTTTTTAGCTTTCATGAGCATTTAAATATGTGCTGAGTGATTTTTGCATTTTCAGTTCCAGCAATTTTTGCTTTGTGTCTTTTGGAGTTCTGTTGGCCTCACACTCATTTATGATTGTCACTTTTTCCTGATAAATTGACCCTTTTTTGTTATTTGGTGTGTACTTTCATCCATGATCAGAGGTCGTGATCGGAGGTCAACTTTACATTAACAGAGTCGCTTAGACATCCTACTGATTAGCGTTTACATGGCATACATTAATCAGTTGTTTTACTTTTAGTAGGCTATCACTAAGTTCAAGATGTAGTTTGTATTTTTATTATTTCATGTTGTTTTATTTTGTGGTACTGGGAATCAAATTTGGGAATTTGTGCTTGCCAGGCAGGTGCTTAAACTGCTAAGCTACAATCCCAGCCCTCAATGTAGGTTTTCATATGGATAAAATGTAGTTGTAGTTGGCTCTTGTTTCCTTAATTAACCTAGCAATTTTTGTCTTTTACTCTGTTTAAGTGATTTTATATATATATATATATATATATATATATATATACCAGTAATCAAACTCAGGTGCTGTACAGTTGAGCTACCTCTCCAGCTGATATAAATGTGTTCGGGCTTACCATTTTATTTTTTCCATTTTTTACTTCTCTAATGTAGATTCTTGCCTTCTTTTTTATTATCTATTTTCATTTATTTGTGATCGCCTAGCTGCTCTGTTTCTCTGGAGAACCTTGACTAAGCCAGGAATTTCCCCGGTATAGTTCTGTTTTGAAGCCTTTGCCGTGTGACTCAGGTTTGCTCCTCGCAGCCCCGTCTGGGCTGTCTGCAAGCAGGCAGTGGTTGGGGATGTTTTTGTGATAGCTCTGTAGACAAAACCCTGATTACACTTCTCAGGATGTGTTCAGATGTGTGGGCTGGGATGTGTCCTCACTTTTGCTATTTGCTATGTGCAGTCACAGAATCCTCATTTTGGCTCTGTCCTTTTTGTCACCTACACAGACTGAGACTGTCTTATTTCCATGGTGCTACTACTGGAAGGAGCCTTGGGGTTTTAGGCACTGCTATTGGCAGCGCACAGTCCATGCAACTTCTTTCAAGTAAAGCAGTACAAAGCAATAGAAGGAAAAGGGACTGTTGGGCCCTGGATTATCTAGAGCTATATAAACATAATTCCATGCTCCAAGAGAGTTTTTTATTTATTAATCATGCATCTCTGAAATGAGGCTGCAGAGAGAGAGAGAGAGAGAGAGAGAGAGAGAGAGAGAGAGAGAGAGAGAGAGAGAGAGAGAGAGAGAGAAAGAGAGAGAGAGAGAGAGAGGGAGGGAGACCTCCTCATTTTCTGGCAACACAGGGACTTTCTCTATTCCCTGATGAGGACAGACAGATTTTTCCTTGAGTTCTTGTCTTCCATCTTTGGGAAGCTTCCCAGTCTGTGTTTGAGTCAAGGCTCGATGGAGATGGAAGAAAACAAAATATTCAAATAGAGAAACATGAGATCTTGCTGACTGGGAGCTCCCTTTGTTTCTTTTTCTCCCTGTCCTGCTTCCTTTTTGTTTTTCATCTGCAGTTTTCAGTTCTTTGTGGCATTGATACTCAGTGGAGAGCTCATTCCATTTTGCATGGAACCACAAATTTAAATTCTACTTTTACTACATTATCTAGCCATTTAGGAATATTTTACAAGTGTACATCTGTCAGAGTCCCTTCCTGGTTCTCGTCTCGGCCTAAGAAGTTTAAACTTACAATCTTAAAACCACATTATTGGAATTCCACAAAGTTAATTCCAATCTACCACTCCCAGTGCAACCCATGGCGATAACAAAGACACCAAGACATATATATATATATATATATATATATATATATATATATATATATATATAATTACTGGGGAGCCAAGGGTCCCTAAGTCTAGCCATGAAGATGGCTTTTGCAAACCACACAGGGGTGCAGTTGGGTTTTATTCACTGGAGAAGGGGGAGTGGCTTGCAAAAGGGAATTGTGGCAAGAAGGTCAGCAGTGAAGGGAATTGTGGGAAGAAGGTGAGCACTGTGAGCTGGGCTAGGTAGGAGGCCTGTATTCACCTCTGCCATATTCAGAGATAGGCAAAGGAAGTGATTTGCATCATGTTATTGAGATAGTATCTAATATTTTGGGGGTCTGGAGCTTCAAGCCCCAGGAAGTCATAGCCTCTATCTCGAGGCTCGATCCCAGATGACACCGCGGAGCATTGGCTCTTCGTCCTGTTATCAGGGAAACACGAGTGCCATCTTCAGAAATTACCACCAGCACCTCGGCTAGACCAATACACACTGCTTAAGGCCAGTTGAGAGGATAATGAGAAGTCCTAGCCAGCTCTGTACATTTCAATATGAGGGAATTGGGGTCAGGCTCAGTCAAAATGGAGACAGTCACTCTTCTTTCAAGGAGAGCTGCTCTCTAAACAATTGAGTGTTATTTTGAATGTTTAATGCTATTATGATTCTAAGAAAAACTCATGGAATGTGTTAAATGGGGTCAGAAGAATTTTTTTCTACCTTATATCATGGCATCAGCAGATATAATGATTTGCTCAAACAAAAACCATCCAGCAGAAAAGTTTAACCATGCAGTATAAAAAGGAAAGCCATATTAATATGCTGAGCTGTAAAAGGCTCAAGTCAACAGCTTCCAACATTGCCAGTTCTGCTGATAACCCACTACTATTATGGAATATCAGATTATGCATACGACTACTTTCCCTTAGTTCAATGAGAAGAAATATTTGTACCAATAGTGTTTAGAAAAGTTATTATGTCTGCATTTTATACTCTGAACAACTACTGTGAAGACAACAATTATTGTGGCTGTCCCACTAACCCGCTTGGAAACTGCTTCATTGTTATTTCTTATTAAAAGTAATAAAATTAAAAAACAAAAACAATATAACTTTAGTTTACATTTGGAGTTCTTTTTTCTGACTAGGAAATGCTTTCTTTGAGGGGAGGAGGGAAGGGTTCCAGGAACCGAATTCAGGTCCTCATGCTTGCCAAGTAGGCGCTGTGGCACTGAGCTATGTCCCTGACCTTTTTCTGGCTAAGGAAAAAACAAAGTGAATTAGTATTCATGTAGGTAATTCATGCCTGTAGAACACTGAAAAACAGAGAGCCACTGCACTGCTGAGCATGGGACTGCCATTCCCACAGAGAGAGAAGATGTCTAGTTTGAGCATGATACTTGCTTTATGTTCTAACAGGTATCACAAAGCTATATTAATACTCCCCTAGCACAGTCTGAACGATACACCTAGCAGAAATTCATTGCCCAAAGGATACATTATATGTTCCACTGTTTCATAAAATCAAACAAAATTAAGGAAAGATAACCAATTATTTTGCATCTGAGTTGCAGTGCTTTTTATCCATAAGGTCAATAATACAATACCATTCTATGGTGGATATATTTTTATTAATGTTAGATATATATATATGTATATATATATATATATGTATATATATATATATATATATATATATATATATATATATATATATATATGTATATATGAGAGACAAAAAGTGACAGATCACTAAAAGCCTTTCCACATGTAGTGGGTTAAGCTAAATTTAATGATGTATATTCAAGAAATACACGAATAAATTCCAAGACCCTCTTAAAAGATCAGTAGTGCAGCTCTTCCCGGTGCTGAAGCCTGGCTGCAGACAGCGCCACCCACTGAGGGGAGAACGTTTCTCTTGCTTCTCTTAGGAGCACTTTGGCTCTACTTTTGCTCTCAGCATTCACAATTCGCTAAGCTTCCCCACTTGAGAGGGACTTTCTGGTACTCAAGAAATAAATGCATGAAGATCTTCAGAGCTAAGGTGTAAATCTGTCATTTAACTTATGGAGAATCAGAAGCTATATATGTGTCAATTCATTTTTAAAGTTTATTATGAAATGTAACAGTAAAATGCTACCGTTTTTGAAATAGAAAATTTTCAATTTTAGGTTAAGAGATGCAAGTAATATGTCATGTATTACTACACAACAATTAACATAATTACAGTTTAACATTAAAATCAAGTGTAGTCCATAAAACTGAAGGCAATCTCTTTTGTTTTATCGTAAACCTCAAATACAGCTTGTTTCATAGATCTAAGGAGGTTGCAGTATTAGAACATATTTATAATGCTTTATCCTAATAGTCTTAGGAAAACATGTTCATAAAGTTTGGTTTGGAAAAACTTATAATCCATTCTTGACCAGTAGATTTATGAGAAAAAATCATTTTTCCAAAGGAGAATGAACACATTCCAAGGGTAATTCATTAGCTCTAAGTAGATAATGCACCCACCTCTTACCATTTTGGAGAATGTGCCACAGACCCCAGAGAATGCTGGAAGGGAAGGTGTGTGAGATGTCCTACCTGTGTCTGAGTAGCTTGACCTTCAGCCATGAGTCCAAGCAGTGCTGAGCTGTGGGTAGGGCTGTGGGGTGCCAGGCGTCTCCTGCTTCACTTACGTCTCTGGAGTTGATACAGAGTGGAGCTCTTTTTCAATCTCGCACTCATCAACCTGTCTGCTACGCTGCTCTTTGTAAAAATATGTTATTAAAAAACTCGAAAATTACAACCAACCCAGCGTAGAACATCTTTTGTAGATTTGTAGCTTCTAGTATTCATGAAGATATCTTAGAAGGGTCATCTCCTGTACTTTTCCACATAATAGTTTAAATGTGGTCATTGGTCTGAATCTTGATGGAGGTGAGCTATTGTTAGGCTATGCATGACTCTTCTTAATTTTAAATTATAGTAATAAAATAATTGGGTTACATTTTCCATTGTGAAGCTCCCAATTTGTCTGAACATAAAAAGTAATCCTGGAGTTTTCCAGTTGTAACCAAGGAAACTCAATTAGGTTGTACCTTTTAGTCTTTTATGTTTCTAACATCGGTGTAACACGCAGGTCAGTCCAAACCTTTGGAAACACTTGTGTGGGTTCCTTCTGACTTGCCAGATTGTGTGCTCTGCTGGTTTCTGAGGAATGCTGCCATTCTGTGGACCACAGCAAGCAAAAGGCAAAGCTAATGAGAAAAACTAGTATTAATATGCTTGTTTAGTAAGCATCATTTATCAAGTTTGCTAAGTCTGACACTGCCTGCCTCCCTCCTCCCATTTTGTTTTGTTGCCTGCCTGGAGGGGCCACCTGCTAAGACCTGGCCATGCTGGGGAACAATGCCTGTGGAGGCTGTGTGGACAGACAAGTGCCCCTCCTTGGTGCTCAGACAGGTCCTGGAGGCACATCTCCCACCTCCCAAGACTCCCCACAGAGGGAGCCCTTGTTCCTTGCAGTGCAGCACAACTCAGTCACACATCCATGGACACGTCCTGCCTCTGCATGTGCCCCCATCTTTCCTGGAATTCTGAGCCTATCCCTTCTCTGTGACCCTCGGCTCCTGCCTCCCTACCACTATGTTATAACAGATCTCATGTAAACACAGCGCCCCAGTGCAACTTTCCTTACGTTCTTTAAGAAGTGCCCTCTGTGTCACAGGTTGTGGAAGACCCCCTATGTGACTCTTTTATAGCATTCGCCACAATTGTTGGAAGAAATTCCCTGACAGTGTGACAGTAGCATCCTGTATCCTGCTCTACCCAGGGCACCAAACATTCCACCAATCCTGTTGCACAGCAATCAGGCCCCAGTCTCACATCCAATGAATACATACTCAGCTACTCAGTTCCATTTCCTACCACCCTGCCCACAGTAGAATCATCTTTCATATCATGGCCAGAGGGACCCACTTATAATTCAGAGCTGTCCAGGCATGAGAAGGACTTTCTGAAAAGCCTGGAACTTGTCAAGGTTCCTCCTCATCAACTGTGTCTCTGAGGGTGTCTTCCTTCATGTATGACTTGGCTCATTCAGCTTTTGTCTCCAGGACACAATTGTTAGCTTTCACTTCTGAGCCCTCTTTGTTCTCCTGGCCCTGCAAATCTCTCTCTGACACTTTTGTGGGGACACCAACATTCCCATTATGCAATTTCCTCATATCTTGTGCACACATCTTTAGCACTTACTGAAGTAACTGGAGGTTGCCTGCTGTATATCATTTCCCTGGCAGGCTCATTGTCAGTGTGTTCTACAGCCCTCCTTACTGGCAGCTCCACTCCCTCAGAAAGAAGCATTGTGCAACTTTGAGGATGTGTAGAACTCCAATATCTGCTGAGATTAATGCTAGGGATTGGGTGGATGATAAGACCATTTGAGCATTATGTGGTATTTAGGAAGGTATGGTTTTCTAGAATGGTGTCTCAGGGTTCTAGCCTCTGGATCCTCCCACATTGCAATGGCACTGATCAAAGCTTACCATTATTTGTAACTGGACAAAATAAGGAGGAAACTACCTGGATCAAGAATTGGATGTCATGAGTCAGACAGAGTCTCCAAGAAACAATTGCAGTGGGAATAGATTCCAGCCCACGTCATCGACCTGCTGCACAAAGCCTTCGGTCTGGTGAGCAATAGCAACAACAGGCATCGAGGGATCCAGGAGAAGGTGGCCAGGTATAACTAGGGAGAGGCTGTGATTATCCACCCACAGTTGGCCAAGCTCGTGACTGTGATGCTGTGTGACCCTATCAGGTGTTCTGAATTCTGTGTTTTCATGAGAGCCAGCCTGACTTGGTGACTTCTGCAGGTGGAGTGGACAGTGGAGTGTGGAGGGGTCAGTAATGTGAATAGTGTCTGAAGGTAGAGGTGTATTGCATGTGCATTCTGGGCTAGAGCAAGATCAGCTTCCACACACAGAGCTCTGGAGGCAAGTCATGTGGCAAGTCATGAGGAAACTGGGTGCTTGAGGCATGCCACGTGGATAAGCTATTAGGCTGAGCGATTTCATTTGGTGTTCTACATCCTGAGTATATGAATAAACATAAGGCAGCCATTCGGGGATTGGAAGCTCTCTACCTTCTCTTCCTTCACTTCGCCCTTCTCAGCCTTCTTTCTCATTTCTTTCATCAGGAGAAAGGGCACCATCTGTCCTGAGTTTTCTGTATTCTGATTCCTGTCCTCTTGTTCCATCCTCACTCTTCAAGAGTTGTGCAGGGTGTGGCAATAGAAGCCTTGACTAGCCAAGTTTTCTCCCAGGTTCGGGAACCAAATGGCCTTGCACGTGACACATCGTTTCCCACAGCTCAGGGAAGGCAAAGACTCAGAGCCATTAGCTTCAAGAGCTCTTGTTAGCTATAGACATTCACTGGAATCTCGATCTTTTAAAGGGAGTCTACAGACCATATGGAACCTCTGAGATGGCTTTCTGTGGTTCTTGTTATCCTGGGCCAGGACATCAGCTTGAGAAAATTGTGCTGCTGTTATGAGGTAGCACTAGGACCTGGGATGGACAATTGGCTCCAGGATGGGAAAGATTTCATACCCTATGCTCACAAAAGGGGTTCACTGCTAACCCAGGGTGAAGTTGAGAATGAATAAGTAACAGAGTGACAATAAATAAAGGATTACAAGAGCATAAACAGAAAAACTTAAATTCTAAATGAAAGCAACCAAGGAAGTTTTTAATTTTTCTTCCCAAGAAAAATACCTTTTATTTTAGGAAATCTTTATTTGGTAGGATAATCATCTCTGCATAGTTTTTTCTTCTTTCTTTCTTTTTCTTTTCTTTTTTATTTCTTTTTATATTTTAAGGAAGGGTCTACAGGGTGTTCAGAATCTTACTAGTATACTAGATCAGACTCGTAGTGATCCATCTGTTTACAGCCTCTCCAGAGCTGGGATTACAGGTGCCTGCCACCACACCCAGTCTCAGTTGCCATTTCAGTATGCCCCAGGGTTGGGTCTGGCATAGCAGGCCCGGTATCAAACCCCAGGTAAGTGTACCTACTTGCAGGTGCTTTAATCCACTGAGATATTTGGTTGGCTCTCTGTATAGTTTTTTCAAAGATAAAGTTCCTTACTATTTAGTTTCCTGAGCATGGGTGTCAGACTGATAACCATACACAACTTCACTTCTGATGAGTCATTGCCAGAGAAACACAAATTTAGTGATTCTTTCTCCATTCTGAAAGTTCACTACTAGCACATAGTCTTCTAAAAAAATCCACCACCAACAACAAAAATCTTCCTACAACATTGATTAGAATGAAATGCAGTTTATCAGTACCGTGATCATGAGAGGGCTTTTAAAGAGAGACCTGCCTGGAGCAGAGGCAGGTTTGTGGGTGACTCAGGTTTGCTCTGTTCAGTAACTGGACTCACATGAGTTGAGTGTTGTAAAGATTTATGCGGTAGTGAAAAGAGCCTTGGCCCTCACTTCTCTCCCTAACTCCTTCTAGTACACCTACTCTCTATTTTCCAGCTGATCAATTCTAAACAGAATGCTAAAATTGAAATAAGTCTTTTATGTACTTTTGACAAAAAAAGAGCTTTAGGGATCAATAGATAGCAACCTTGCTTTTACTAGGAATTCTGAGTAAAGGCCCCTCTAGAAGGCGCTGGGCAGGTGCCTGGGATGGAGCCTCCACAAGACTAGGTGCACATGGCCAAGCAAACACAGCCCCCAGTCAGTGCAGAGCAAGCATAAAGGATGCAGTCCAGTGTCTCTGGTGCTCAGCCTCTTGTGTGTAATGGACAAACTGCTGCTTGAGGGGAAGAAAAAAGAAGCTGCTATTACTTCTTCTTCTTCTTCTTCTTCTTCTTCTTCTTCTTCTTCTTCTTCTTCTTCTTCTTCTTCTTCTTCTTCTTCTTCTTCTTCT